>JAMZAV010002398.1:0-224442 GCA_024449915.1 Sweltsa coloradensis | reverse complement strand
GGGGAAAAAGGGGTCCTGGGAAAAACCCGTTTTGATTCCAAGACGGACGCGGCAGGCGGCCCCCTTGAAAATTACAGTGAGTGCAATGCCGTGAGAGCGGCCCGTCGTTGCGAGGTGCGAGCGAGAAAAGTTGAGACGAAAAACGAACTTGTGCACTTCATCGAGTGAAGGCGAGAGGCGAACTGCATTGACAAGATGCTTGCATAAAGTCGAACGCGAGAAAACCAGGAAAGACGTCTGATAGGCAGAAATTCAAACAGGTGATAACAATATGTGCAACTTATGAATACGAAACAAGAAATACCAACAGCTAAGAGAAAAATATAACTACCACAATAGCGCCGGGAAATCGCGCGAACAATAATAATAATAATAATAATAATAATAATAATAATAAACACAGTAATGGAGACATGGAGAACAACACTAACAATAAATATGAAAAACCAGTAGATAACTACAGATCCAATACAAATTAAACGTGGCATTTTCCAAGGTGACTCATTAAGTGCATTATGGTTTTGTCTGTCATTAAACCCACTGTCGCATATGCTTAATGAATCTACATACGGATTTAAATTAAGGACAATAATATGGTATGTCACACAATTTCTCACCTATTCTACATGGATGACCTAAAGTTATATGCATAGAACAAACCTTTACGAAACTGTTATTTAAAAAAAGGTTTGTTCTGTGGTCCCGGTAGCTTAATTGGTAAAGCTATGGCACGTTAAGCCGGAGGTTCTGGGTTCGAACCCCAGTTGGGGCAAACTTTTTCGACAACTGCTATGAATCAATACTATGTCCTTAAAGCGGGCTTATGCTTAAAAAAAACCCTAATATTATTAATAATAATAATAATAATAATAATAATAATAATAATAATAATAATAATAATAATAATAATAATAATAATAATAATAATAATAAAGGAAATGAAGACAGCGGTACACATAATGAACACACATATTTTATCAGCATACACACAAGACGAACTATCATTTGCAGACGTTCATGCGGCAATTTACTGTGCAGCTGTAGCAGTGATTAGATACTTGGGCTTAAAGGTAAAATCTGCTACCTCTTCAAAGACAAAACAAGAGAAGAAAATTCCGAAATGGGAACAGCGACTAATTGATAGAATCGATGAGTTTAGGAAAGATATCGGTAGATTTGCGAATGGGTAATCGATCTAAAAATGTGGTACTCTACTGCCAAAATATATTTGAAAGAATCAAGGTTCACACAAAACATGAAACACTGAACAAATTCATTCACGAATATTTGGATACACTTAAACAAAAAGTAAGTGCTCTTGCTAAGAGATTAAAAAGATATAGAGAATGTAGCATTAGAAAAGAACAAAACCGAATGTTCAAAGAAAATGAAAAAACAGTTTTACCAAAAACTATCTAGTACCGAAGAAATAACAGGAAATGGAGCACCAACTAAGACGGAGATAGAAGAGTTTTGGGCAGGAATATGGGGTAACCCGGTAGCACACAACCAGGATGCACAATGGATTCAAGACGAAAGAGCTAGGATGAGCGATGTTAATGAGATGAGATTCGAAGGTAAAACTGTTGATGAATTAAAGTCGACAATCAGTGCTACACATAGCTGGAAAGCACCAGGTAATGATAATATTCAAAATTTTTGGTATAAGAAATTCAATACTACTCATAATCAAATTAGAAAATGTCTCAACGAGTTATAAATGGAGTTAAAGAAATACCCGAATTCTTACTGAAGGAGTAACCTTTCTCAAACCGAAAGATAATGACACGAAGAACCCAAGTAAATATCGGCCAATTACATGTCTACCAACTATATATAATTATGAATGTAATTGTGAACATTACTGTATTATGGCTAAATTCGAGAAAAATATAAAAAATATGTAAAAACGAACAAAATATTGTCATTAGCCTACATGCAATTCTGACCGGCGTCCAACAAAAGGCGCTTCGCGCCACCCTCCCAAACCCCAACCTACTTTTCCCAGCAAAAATAATTCCGTATCATAGCCGATTTATAACCCATAAAGTGGTGTACTAACTTTGCCAAGGCGCTTCGCACCACCCCCCGAAACCCCCTAACCTACTTTCCCAGCAAAAATCCACTGGTAGTTAAACAAATAACATCAATTAGTTGAAACCTTAAATTAAAATGCACCCCACCCCGCCCAACCGACTAGACCTACCATAGGCCTACAGCCTTGGGTATTCTTATCGTTGGGACTGGCCAACTTTTCAACACTATCTTTGGGTGGGAAAAGTAGGTTAGGGGGGGGGGGGGCAAAGTGCATAGTAATAAAAAAATAAAAATAATAATAATAATAGGCCTAATAATAATAATAATAATAATAATAATAATAATAATAATAATAATAATAATAATAATAATAATAATAATAATAATAATAATAATAATAATAATAATAATAATATAAGGTTTTTAAGCAAAACCCCGCTTAAAGGATATAGTTATTGATTCATAGCAGTTGTCGTAAAAGTTTAAAAGATGAGATGTGATTGGATTTATCTATGTGATCTTTCAGATTTGACAGCTACATTGCAGTCTTCTGTTGGATTTATGTCATGGAAGTCAACAGTCACAACAACTAGCAGTTTGATGAAGGTGTGTCTTATGTCTCGGTAGCTCAATTGGCAGAGCTATGGCGCGTTAAGCCAGAGGTTCTGGGTTCGATCCCCAGTCGGGGCATACTTTTATTACAACTGCTATCATTGACTAATAATGTCCTCAAAGCGGGCGTATGCTTAAAAACCGTATATTCATACTACCCAACTCATGAGAAGTGACTGGATTTTTCCATGTGTTCTTTCAGTAATGACAGCTACATTGCAGTCTTCTGTTCGATTATTATCATGGATGTCAACACTCAACAAATAGCAGTTTGATAAAAATGTGTCTTATGTCTCGGTAGCTCAATTGGCAGAGCTATGGCGCGTTAAGCCAGAGGTTCTGGGTTCGATCCCCAGTCGGGGCATACTTTTATTACAACTGCTATCATTGACTAATAATGTCCTCAAAGCGGGCTTATGCTTAAAAACCGTATATTATTAATTAAATTTATAAATTATATTTTAAATAAAATAAAATAAATAAATATATATTATTATTAATAATAATAATAATAATAATAATAATAATAATAATAATAATAATAATTTTTACTATATTTTTACATGCATTTTTTACAAAACAATTTGACTTCGTTGTCCACAAAGCCACATAGAGGCTTGTCTGTGGATTATGAAACATATGATATTGTACATGGATCAGACAGACTTAATTAAATTTAAAAATTTTTTTACACAAATAATGTTCATAGGCTAAATTAAAACTGAAATAAATAATTATACAACAACTAGAATACGACTTTACAATACTGAAATACATTAATTGATTTTGATATGACAGGCGAGAACATTCCTAACGACAAAAATCGCGACTGTATAACAAAGAAAATAGTTCTTAAATTAATCAAAAAAATGAATTATAAGTTAATCAAAAGGCCTATCTATGGAACAAAGTAAGTAAATTTTTGGATGAGCGTAGCGAGCGAAGCGAAGATTCCATTTCACTACACTGGAGAAAAAAAATCCGGAATGTTTGTGTTTTTTTTCTTCGTATTTTTGTGTTTTGTTAACACGATTCCGGCTAAACCGATACTCCGATTGCGATGAAATTTTATGGAGGCCTTCGAAATCTCTGAACTTAGAACTGCCACGTTTTTGAGCGCAATCGGGAAATTTTTTCTCATAAAAAACGCAATTTTACGATTTTTTTTATTTTTAAAACATTTCTTCGACTTACCTACATGCTTTATCCGATTGTTATGATTTTTTCACAGAACCTTAATTTTACGAATTAATATATTCGTGTTAAATTTGAGCGCAATAGAATAATTATTTCTTATGAAAATTGCAATTTAACGATTTTTTTCTTTTTTAAAAATTACGATTAATTAAAAAATTAAGTTAATTTTTATTTAATTTAATTTAATTAAAAAAATTAAATTAATTTTTTTTAAATTTAATTTAATTAAAATAAATCTTTGACTAAGTAGGCCTAATGTTTTTTTCACAGAACAACAGAAAATCCGCGTAACACATGGCAGATCAATGCACCATATACGCTCATCCAACAACGCGGCGGGACTTGAGCGTTTTCCTAGTTAGTTTATTTTTAACCTCACTATACGATTGCAAATCTTTCATGTCCTCTGGTAATTGATTAAACGTATGCGGAAAGGAATACTCAAGAGTTTTCTGGCCGTACTTATTGATGTATTCTGGAATATCGAAGTTAGTTTTTAACACAAATCTTGTATTTGTATTCTGGAATATCGAAGTTAGTTTTTAACACAAATCTTGTATTATATTGATACAATAAAGAAACAGGCAATAAAAAATAGGCCTATGTGTACAAGTCATGTGTATGGAAAACGATTGAGTTTTTGTTATCTGGAATAATGAGTTTTAACATTTTATTTTGCAGAACTTTAATGGGTTTTAAGTTCAAGTTCAAGTTCAAGTTCGTTTTTATTAATCCGTTGATTTATACAAGGTACAAATATGGATTTCGTCAAATTATTAATAAAGTACAAAGATATCATAGTTATAAGTAGTATGTAAGAGGAAAGAAAGTTCAGTATATTATTATGTTATGTATAGGCCTAGGCCTTTAGTATGGAACATAGAATAGAGCAAAATAAATATGTACACTGTAGGCAACACTTAAAATAAAATAAACTAGGAAGGCCTGGCACAAGATTAGTAACAATTGTGTTCCAGCACACACAGACAAAGAGTAGACATGTAAGGCTATTCGACCGCGTTTTTCTATTTTCCAAAATATGCTACCAAGTCAAAATATAGTGAATAGCTTTGAAACCTGGCTATTTTAGAAAATCAAAACTATTTTCTACAAATTTTTCAAATCCGGTACACGGCCAATATCGCCACCTCAAAATAATTTCAAACTTCAATTCGCCAGGGCACACCATTCAGCGTAGGGTGTTATGCTTTTGTGACATTCATTTTTAACTGGTTTTCTATAGACTGACTGAAAGAAAAAATATTTTTTTAAACATTTGTCGTTCCTGCAAATTGTTTCGTTTGGCTGTACAAATCGGTACCGTACAAAATATCGCCAAACGAAAAAATTCGCAGGAAAGACAATTGTTTGAAAAAATCTTTTTTCTCTCGGTCATGCCTATAGAAAACCAGTTGAAAATTAATGTAACAAAAGCACAACACCCTACGTTGAATGGTGTGCCCTGGCGAATTGAAGTTTGAAATTATTTTGAGGTGGCGATATTGGCCGTGTACCGGTACGGGATCAGAAAAATTTGAAAAAAATAGTTTTGGGTTTCTAAAATAGCCAGGTTTCAAAGCCATTCACTATATTATTACTTAGTAGCATATTTTGGAAAATAGAAAAACGCGGTCGAATAGCCTTAAGTGAATGTTACTCGTATTGCCCCATGCTAATAGACCATAAGAAATTATTGATTCTGCCAAGGAGATAAAAACAGTTCGCAAGGTAGTATAAGGCAAAATATATTTTAATTTATATAATTGAAATGCGCAACTTCTAAGCTTTTTGCAAACTGAATCAATGTGAGGCTTCCAACTAAAATATTTATCTACTATCAACCCTAGATACACGTGAGTATCAACACACTCGATCTCCTAAACACATTCACATACCACCACACTATTACTAGGGAAACGCCAAAGTCGTTGTTAGACGAGTGAGAGAGTCATGTGTTGAGTATGCGGGAACATTTGCATTTAAGTTTGATTATAATATTCGTATAAACAAAAGGGTATTTAAGTTTAAGTCATAGTTTAGGCCATAATGCTCCACTGTGGCCTATGATAGGCTAGGGAGGCCTAAAAAAGGGGGAAGAAAAGGAATGTTACCGGGTACTCAACACATGGCTCACTCACTCGTTTAACAACGACTTTGGCGTTTCCCTAGTACGAATATTATAATCAAACTTAAATGCGAATGTTCCCGAGTACTCAACACACGACTCGCTCACTCGTCTAACAACGACTTTGGCGTTTCCCTAGTCGACTTGGCTAAAGTGCCCTTATAGCCCAAATGTGGGAGACGTGGGTTCAATGGTCGGGAAAGATTTTGTAATTTCTGGATTGTATTTTTTATATTATTATTTAACATGTTTTGAAATGCATATAACGCAGTGTAGTCCTACATCTGTGACAATACCATGGAAAACATAGCCAGTACGAAATACGTGAAAATATTGCAAGGTTTACTCAATCTACGAGAGGAATTTGGGGTACCTTGACGTCCAACATTCGATTAACCTTGGACACACACGGCATTTCACAGCCAGCTAAATAACAAACAAAAAATATTATTTCAAAATGAAAACCATTGTCGTTAAAATAATTTCTATACATTTCAACGTATTTTTCAGTTTTTTATTTCTTGCAGGTTTAAATCGCAACGGATAGTGCTCATTTTGTTAGCAGTTCTCAGTTACCTAGTCACGGATGTCTGTTTGAAATTTCAGCTCAGTCTATATGGCCGTTCGGCCGTATGGGACCGGACAGACAGACATTTAACATTTAACAGAATTAATCACGACCGTGGCCCGATCGAGTACGTTGTAGACTACGTTCGCTGCGCTCACTCGTCTAACTAGTATGCAAACACTCATTGGAATGACTTATTATGTGAATACTATCCGAATAACAATAACACAACAACTATAATATTAACAATAATAATAATAATAATAATAATAATAATAATAATAATATAATAATAATAATAATAATAATAATAATAATAATTATTATTATTATTATTTACTACAATTCAGAAATTAAAAAAGTCCGCCCCAACCGGGAATCGAACCACGGATCTCCCGTATTCCAGACAGGCGTCTTAACCACTAGACCATCAGGACGGGTACATTTTAACCTCTTAATTGTAGTTGCATTATACATCTGAATGGATGGAACAGTACTGCAACGAAAAACTGTTGCCTTTCAGGACTGCAACGAAAAAATTATAATGTCATTACCTTACGCAGGTATGAGCGAGGGTTTATTTCTCAATTTGGTTAATCGGGAAACACAATAACAATTACCCTACGGGAGTGTTTCCCGATTAACCAAATTGAGAAATAATAATAATAATAATAATAATAATAATAATAATAATAATAATAATAATAATAATAATAATGAACATAAGGTTTTTAAGCATAAGTCCGCTTGGTGGGCAGAGTCCCCCAACTATAGCGCTGCAGGCGAAAATTTTGAAAAACAGCTTTTTAAAGTGCGTTTGGTGCGTTTAGAATAAAGTAATAGGCTGAATGCAATACCGAAACAATTTTAGATTTTGTGCAGTCAAAACTGGAAGACTACCAAAAAGAAGTGGGTTCACGTTAGAGCGACGACAAGGAGGTTGTATTAGATGGCCATAAAGTATGTAGGTGTTATAAGTCAAAGAAATATTAAAAATAAAATAGAAAAATGGCCTTCTGTATTAGATGGCCATCTAATACAACCTCCTTGAGCGACGACCGAGTGTCTGCATTGACAGCGGACTGGTGGCAGTCTTCGGCCTGGAAAGCGCTATTTGTACCGGTCTCCACGTACGCTAGTAGGGGAGCATAGGTAATTCCGTGGCCGAAATGGTGAAAGAGCTATGTATGTGGTATCAATCGATTCGTATTGAGCCATAGATAAACAATTTCAATGGTGAGAGTCTTGATTTTTTGGCTGAGACCAGCCATATCTAAAACAAGATGGCCGCCGCTTTCGAATTTTAAACTAGCGTATCTTCGTAAGTATTTGACCGATTTCAATTTCAAAGGTACCATTCGAAAGGTAAATGATAGAAATTTAAATTAATTTTTACAAATTTTCACGAAAATCCCTTATGTTTGAGGTTATGTTACAAAAACTTTAACTGTTCCTTTACACTTTCTCGTTATGGAACGATATTTACTAGGTAAAAAGGCTTTACATTTTCTTAACTTGCATTTTTGGTAGATTATTTCTATGTGTTTTTAATGAATCCATGCATTTAATTTTCTGACAATTATAGACTGAGTTTATGTAATTGAAGCGATGGCATGTGTAGATGAATATATGCTACTACCTTTGAGTATATAACCATCTATATACTCAATGCTACTACTGTGTGATCTTTATGTTTCAAACACATTTTGTCGAGACACGTAATTGGTGAAACAATTAGATATTTGGTATCAATCGATTCGTTATAAACCAAACTTAAACTCAATATCTTTAAAAGTATTTCGCCGATTTTAATTTTAAAGGTACCGTTGAAAAGGTAATAAAAAGAGCTACAAATGATAATATATCAACAATGTTCCAGAAAGTTTAATATTTTTGAGGTTATGTTTGGTTTGAGTTTTTGGTAATTTTAACGATTTTTTCAGAGCACAATAGGTGAAACAACTATGTATGGGGTATCAATCGATTCGTTATGAACCGTGATTTAACAATTTTGATGGGAAAAATTTCGATTTTTTTACTGAGCCCTTCCCATGGCAAAAAACAAGATGGCCGCCACCAATGAACCTTTTGACTCACATATAAATCAGCACAATGCGGTAAACACACCTGGAAATGAAAGGGAAACCAACACCTTCACAACAGTGACTAGGCCTAAAAAGACCACCACCAGGAGCAAACATTTTATACAGGGAACATCCAAGGAACCTGATAACTATGGCCTAGTCACAGCCCAGAGGAAGATTTGGATCCACACAGGACGAATCCAGAAGGATGTCTCAGCCGAGCAAGTTAAGGTCTTCATGTGTAAAAAACAGCCAGGGAGGAACTTTTCAGTAGAGCAGCTCGAAACAATAGGTGATTGCAACTCATTCAAAATAGGTGCTGACAGTGATCTCCTACAGCAACTGTACAGCCCAGACTTCTGGCCACAAGGATCGATAATTAGGCGTTTTTTTCTGAAACCACGCCTGAAGAGTAAAAGCATCTGACAATTTCGTTTGACTGTCTTCTTAGGTTTATCTAGCTAGTAATTTTAGTCTTAAGAATGACGACGTCTATGTTACCATTGTGAAGACATGCATGCTTATTTTATACCAATGTCTTGTTTTTCCAATCCATGTAATCCAATGACCAATAAAACAATACAAATACAAATAAAGAAATGCTACATTAAATCATTGTATTACTGGATTTCTCAGCATTGTCACATATAATAATTAAGATTTTGCTCATTGCTCCAAGTTAGTAGTTGTCTTTGTGTGTGCCACCAATAATGTTGGGAAGTAGTTGGGAGACTTCGGGGATATTCTCTTTCGAATATCGGTGTGCCAATTTTTTGCAAACAAATTATGAAAATATAATTTTTAAAATCATTTTAAAAGAAAAAGAACGTACATTAAACAAGCCATTATGGAACATCATATTTTACATTAAACATTCGATGAAATACCTATAAACATAATAAATCAATTATTTATTACTAGGGAAACGCCAAAGTCGTTGTAAGACGAGTGAGTGATCTATGTGTTGAGCACCTGGTAACATTCCTATTCTTCCCCATACCTTAGGCCTCCCTAGCCTATCATAGGCTAGAGTGGAGCATTATGGCCTTACAGTTGACGCACCCTTATACCAACCAAACTTAAAAACCCTATTATTTATACCAATATAACTATCAATTTTAAATGTAAATGTTCCCGGGTACTCAACACATGACTAACGCTCACTCGTGTAACAACGACTTTGGCATTTCCCTAGTCTAGTTAGCTAAGGCGCCCTTATACCCAAAATGTGGGAGACCTGGGTTCAAACCTCCAGCCGGAAAAGGTTTTTTTAATTTCTGGATTGTATTTAAAAAATTATAAAACATGTTTTGAAATGCATACAATACTATGGAAAACATAGCCAGTACGAAATATGAGTAAAGATTGCAAGGTTTACTCAATGTCCCAGCAGAATTTCGGGGAATCTTGGTCGTGCCATATTCGATTAACCTTGATCACTGCTATGCATGTAATCACGGCCTGCCAAAAATTATTTGATAAAAATGACTTCTCTAAGTACAAAGCATTGTTGTTTCAATGAAAACTACACATTTCAAGCATATTTTTCAATTTATTATTTCTTGTAGGTTTAAATCGAAATGGATGACACTCATTTTGTTAGGAGTTCTCAGTTACCTGGACATGGATGTCTGTTTAAAATTTCAGTTCAATCTATTTGTCCGTTCGGCCGTACAGGACCGGACAGACATACATTTAACATTTAACAGAATTAATCACGACCAAGGCCCGATCGAGTAGCGTTGTAGACTTCGTTTCGCGAATGGATGAGCAGCAGCAAACAGATTATAATAGTTACTAGTTAGAAGGATATTGGACAACTGGTCAGACATAAAATTAATATGGAACTCAATTTAATAAAATACAATGCAATTGATTTTTATTAATACTTTCCTCAACTACACAATATTTTCAAAGAAATACACACACATATCCTTACTGCCAAGATCAATTGCAGAAATTTGTGTGCAGCAATTCTTTCCAAAAACCTTAATGAACAAATTCTTGCTTGCCATTCATGGCCTACAGTTAGAAAGAAACATTGCACTTTCCCCCTGTAGCATCACAGTTTACCTCAACAACAATTAAATCTACAATGAGGTTGTAACACTAATACATCATACATCAAGACATGAAAGTATGCACCATTGCTTTAATAATAGAGCTTGTCAGAGCCACCACATTCATAAGGTTTAATTTCTACAATGACTTTCTACAAACAACTTGCACACCAAGCAAAATGTTGAAGAAAACAGCATGGGATATATAAGTGGAAAGAAGACCATGATACAGTAATAATGATTGGAGCTACAGTATATAAAAAATTAACATATTTCACGATTTACATTGACTTAAATATTACTCGATCTTTTATTCGTATGAAAGAGAATATTATTTTATATAATGGGAAATTATGCATGGTAGGAGAATCCCATTTTATGTGGTGATACATGTACAAAGAAAGATCATCAAGAATTCATTGCTTACCTACAATTTAATTATTTCAATCACATGAATAATTACCTAATGTTATTCCCTGAGAGTTTCTGAGATATCATATAGTAAATCTGCAGTATTGTGGTCAAATTTTTTGTCAACGTCATAAACTAAAAAATATACAATATCTTCATAGAATAGTTACAATTTAATAAAATAAAGTATATTTAGCTATAAAATTAAGTACAAGAAACATCTATTTATAATTGTTAAAAAATTTACAACTTAATACGATTGCACTATCTCCATTCATTTGGTCGAAATATACATTATATATAAATAAACACAAACAAAAATGCAATAATAAATGTCATTCAAACTTTGTAAATAATTGTAACAAAAACTTATGAAAAATATCACCTATAAGTCAACAGTTAGCGTCACCTAGAGCTCACAGTCACTTTTTCCACACCCAATATTTCTCTGACTTTCTCATTGTATGGAACAAGAGCAACCTTTGAGGCACGAATGTTAATTTTCTCTCCGCTGCCCAGGAGATGACAGCACCGAGCTTGCTCCAGAAAGTCGGCCATTTTTAGTTCTTTTAACATGCTTCTGGGGTCTGGTCCTAGCTGGCGCAAGAGTGCGTCTTTAGATTTGACTCTTAGTATAGTTGTAAGGTCTTGGAGAAGAACCCATCGATCTGTTGGAGGTTCTCCAATCAGTCTATAAAGCACTGGGAGGGACATCTCGCTAATTTCCATCTCGATCTCATCATCTTCCAAAGGTTCTGGAGAGAGACATGGAGGATCTTGTAACACGTCATATCCTCTCACTTTTGGGTCTGAAACAAAACAACAATAACATTAGGTACTTATGTAATAGGCCTAGTAACAAGTAACAAGTCGAGTGTATTCCAAAAGTGACAATTAAACATAAAAGACGGTCCCCATGGATAACTAATGAAATAGTCATTCTTATATAAGCAAGAGATAAAGTTTACAAGAAGTGGAAGAAATCGCCGACGGATGCTCGCTGGGAAGAGTACAAAGTTATTCGTAATCGTGTTAAAACTGTCGTGCGGAAGGCGCATAGTGAATACCTGTGGAATATTGGAAATGACAATAAACGCTTGTGGAAATACATTCACAGCCGTAAGGGCAGTACGGCTCCAAAGAATTTCTCAGCAAATAGACAGAAACTTAAAGATTGTAAGAACATTGCTTGCGCATTCAATCAATCTTTCTCAAAGAATTTCACAAAAGCCGACAGTTCCAGCAACCCTTTCCATTCCAATATTGCAGACATTCCGTTTCCGCTCTCAAATCTGTTTTTTCTGTAAACGAAGTTTTGACTCTCCTCAGCCATATGCAACCTAGTACTGCCACAGGTCCTGACGATCTTCCTGGAAGAATTCTAAAAGAGTGCACTTTAGCTATTTCACCGTCATTATGTTCAATTTTTAACTTATCGATATCCACTGGCGCTGTTCCCGATGACTGGAAAAAACAAACGTCGTTCCAGTTTTTAAAAAGGGTGACCCAAGAGACGTTGGTAATTACCGCCCAATATCGCTATAGCGTCCAAATTAATGGAGAAGCTCGTGTCACGCCGCATTCTAGAACATCTGCAAAACAATGATCTTATAAAAGATAATCAACATGGCTTTCTACCTTGGCGCTCATGCGTTACAATGCTGACTCGAGCAAATGACGACTGGCTTCACGCGCTTGAGGACAAGGATGTAAAACAAGTTGATTGTATAGCTTTTGACTGGCAAAAGGCATTTGATCAGGTTCCTCATGAAAGATTTCTTTTAAAATTGCATGGCTACAAAATTTGAGGTAATCTTTACCAGTGGATTAAATCTTTCCTGACTGATCGGACTCAGTGTGTCATATTTAGTGGCTCTTCTTCTCCTTCCGTTAAAGTGACATCTGGAGTTCCCCAAGGTTCAGTAATTGGCCCCCTGCTTTTTGATATTTACATGCTTGATCTACCTCAATGTGTTTCTTCAACCTTACTTCAATTTGCTGATGATTCAACCGTTTATGGGTACTTTATGCTCCCATTAGATCAATTCTTGATTTTGAAATTTTGCAAAACGATCTCAACAGAATACATACTTGGTCCACAATAAACAAAATGTCCTTGAACTCTCTAAAATCTCAATACTTTACATTAACTAGATCAAAAATTTATTTCAAGAATGTGTACTCACTTCAAGGCAAAATTATCCCAAAATGTGATTCAATTAAATTGCTTGGAATTTCATTAACTAATGATCTAAAGTGGAATTTGCACACTGAATTAGTAAGAAATCGTGCCTCAAAATTACTTGGATTTGTAACAAGAAACTTACGGCTCGAAAACTCGTACAATTCGGACTGCATATCTAACTCTGATTCGGCCTATCATTACTTATGGTATCCCTGCTTGGAATCCGACTACTAGAGCTAACTTTACGAAGCTTGAGGCAATTCAAAACCGTGCCATGAAGGCTATTTTACACAAATCGAGTTTTTATTCAGATAGTGCGACGCAACGGCTACATGCTTGCGACCTTCCTTCCATTGAAAATTTCTGCAAAGAAGCTGATGTGAAGTTCCTTCGACAACAAATCACTGGTTCTGAAGATTTGAATCCATTTCATCGTATCACTCTAGACAATAAATCTCGTAGACATAACCCAGGAACTTTGATCATCCCTCCTCGTGCACGAACTTCATCATATCAAAACGGATTCTACTATCGTTTTGCATCGTTATGGAATACTCTACCGGCTGACGTGAAGACTTCCAGACATTTCAATATTGATATTAGGAACAATTTCAAAATTTCTTAATGAGAACGCATCAATCAAGTAATGACATGCTGGAAGTAATCAAATTATTGTTCACCATTATTTGTACACCCTTTACTATCAATTGTTCACCATCATTTGTTCACCCTTTCACTATCTCATTTTATATTATTTGTAACATACCATCATTGTTCACCCTTTACTAGCCATTGTTTACTGTCATTTTGTTCACCTTTTACTATCTAATTTTATATTATTTGTTAATTTATTTCTATTATATTTTATAATGTGGTTTTAAGAGGTATAACTAAGCATCGTAAGTTAAGACACTTTGTGACTGGGGCCTCATGGCCCTTTTCTAACTTTCTATGAGGTTGTGCACCTTATTCGATTATCTGTACAATTTCTAAAATAAATTAATAATAATAGTAATAATAATAATAATAATAATAATAATAATAATAATAATAATAATAATAATTTTAAGACTAAGATTTTAAGTCTGCATTTGATATAGTAGATAGAGAAATACTTGTAAAAAAGATGAAAGAGATGGGAGTACCACACAACACAACATATACAGATGGAGTAAAAAGAGTAAGATGCAACAACAAACGATCACGGTATAGAAAAACCAAGGCAGGAGTACCACAAGGGGCAGTAACAAGCCCTACTTACTTCCTGATATATATAAACGACTTGGCGCAATATATACAGGAAAGAAGCGAGGTAAAGATCAAGTTATTTGCGGATGATGTGGTGCTTTGGTGTAGTGACAGAGACGTACAGAAAATGGAGTTAGAAATGAACAAGGCATTGCAAGCATTAGAAGAATGGACCCGGGAAAATGGGATGGTAGTGAATGAAACAAAAACAGTATACAATTATTGTACAACAGGAAGAACAATGCCCCAGTTTAGCCTAAAATACAAAGGAGTAAGCTTAAAATACGAAGAAGACCCAATCTATCTTGGCGTAATGATGGATAAGAAAATGACGATGTCTAGTAGCCATATCGACAGAATGTGCCAATTAAGTAATAAAAGACTAGGCTTACTGAAAAGAGTATCAGGGGTAACTTGGGGAGCCAATGTCAATACACTATCTACGACATACAAAACATGCATACGTCCAGTGTTGGAATATGGAAATGCCATGTTGATTAACACTTCAAAAACACACTTGGACACGCTCAACATTATCCAAAATAAAGCCCTGAGGATCATAACAGGAGGAGTGAAAACCACACCTATCACCGCAATGGGAAACAGTAGCTGAAGTCCCACCACTGGAAGCAAGGAGAAATGTAGCAGCTGGAAGCCTGTACGAAAAAATGGTTCGCTTGGATGTAGATTATTGGGACAGAGATTCCCAAGAAGGCCTTAAAACACAAAAAACATTCATAACTGAAGCTAGAAATGTAGTGGGAAAGTTAATGGGGGAAGTGATAACTGAAAACAGACAAGAAATAGGAAAGCCAAACATTCATATGTCATCATTGGAAGTAAACCATCAACTAAATATTGAAGGAATACAAGAGAAAAAGAAGAACTATCAAGAGGAGCATATGAGAAGTCTGGCACTAAGATTTATTCACAAAGAATACCCAGAGAAGGAGTGGCTGCATATATACACGGATGGATCAGCAACACTAGGAGAAGGGAATGCAGGTGCAGGAATACACAGTAGAGAGTTTGAGGAATCATTCCCAGCAGGATCAAATGGGAGTAACTTTGATGGGGAGATGAGAGCAATAAGCAAAGCATTGGAGAAGATTGAATACTTTAGAGAAAGGAAGGTGGTGATACTAACAGACTCAAGAGCATCTATCCAGGCTATAGTGAGTAGAGAAGAAACAGAAGCAGAAATAAGAAACTGCAAGATAAGAATCCTGAGGTTGATGAATGCAGGTAACACAGTAATGCTACAGTGGATACCGGCACACTGCGGCATAAACGGAAACGAGAAGGCTGATTTCCTCGCTAAAATGGGAAGTAAAACCAAGCAATTCATAAACAACATTTCATACGGATCAGCTAAATCACATCTGAAATCAGCCAGCAACTCGGAGGTAAAGAAAGCATGGAAGGAGAAAGGCAAGAATAAAATGTGGAGTGAGCTAGTTAATACAAGGAAAGGAAGAAATGATAGGACAAACCATTATAGGAGAAGAACTACAACAGCACAGTTTAGACTAGATACCGGCCATGACTTGCTAGCAAAGCACTTACATAGAATAGGTGTGATGGAGAGCAGCATGTGTAAACTCTGTGGTGATGGAACACAGGACAGACAACATCTATTTAGATGCGCTACATTGAAAGGACACTATGGGGAAATGCCAGGGGGTATGGACAGGAGGGAACAGGAGTCCTATCTTTACTGGTTGTCAAGACACATGATGACATAGATATGTCAATGTGGGCATAAGAGAAGAAGAAGAAGATAATAATAATAATAATAATAATAATAATAATAATAATAATAATAATAATAATAATAATAATAATACAACAAACAACAATCAATATAAACCGTATTTATTTACTCAGATATAGGCCGCCATTGAGTAATGGCCGCACCCTTATTTTAAGCACTCATTTTATAGGAATTGCCAACACAGCTGAAATTGGCAAGGGTAACACGTATTTATAAGGGTAAAGGTAAAAAGAGTGATAGAATTCTTATCGACCTATATCAACTCTCCAATTGTTGGTAAAATTATTGAAAATATTTTGCACAATATGCATGAAGTGGATGTTTAAGTGCAGATCAACATGGTTTCAGAAAAGGTAAGTCAACGCAAAGTGCCCTTCTAGCATTTATAGATTTTATTCATAAAGGGATTGATAATCAGAATGGTAAGGTTGGAGCTGTTTGGAAAGCATTTGATTCAGTACCATTTTTACCTCTTTTAATAAAACTAAAACCCAGGTATTGAAGTCCTTATTTTGTTATCAATTTTGCCGGATTACTTTTTAAAGAAAAAAATGTTTATCAACTTTCAAAATATAGTTCAAATGTATTCATATTTTTTTCAAATGTATTCATCTTTTTTGTGGTGTACCCCAAGGATAAAATTTAGGACTCCTTTTATTGGATGAGCGTAGGAAGATTCCATTTCTCTACACTGGAGAAAAAAATCCGGAATGTTTTTTTTCTGTATTTTTGTGTGTTTGTTAACACGATTCCGGCTAAACCGATTGCGATGAAATTTTGTGGAGGACTTCCAAATCTCTGAACTTAGAACTGCCACGTTTTTGAGCGCAGTTGAAAAATTATTTCTCATGAAAATCACAATTTTACGATAAAAAAAAAAAAAAACTTTGACTTATAACACCTACATGCTTTATCAGATTCTAATGATTTTTTTCACAGAACCTTAATTTTATGAATTAATATATTCGTGTGAAATTTGAGCGCAGTCAAAAAATTATTTCTTATGATAATTGCAATTTTACGTTTTTTTTTTAAATTTTGTAAATTTCTTCGACTTATAACACCTACATGCTTTATCAGATTGTAATAATTTTTTCAAAGAACCTTAATTTTACGAATTAATATATTCGTGTGAAATTTGAGCGTAATCGAATAATTATTTAATATTATTTATTTTATATTTTATATTTAATATATTTTATTTTCAAATTATTTAATAATTAAATCGCAATTTTACGCTCTTTTTCGTTTTAAACAATTACGCTCATTCAACAACACGCCTGAAAAGGGTTTGTGAAGCTTCCTAGTTAATTCTATACAGAGATGATATTTATCTACTATAATGGCCATAATCAATTATTATACAGTACTTTATATGCTGAATGCTGATGACTTGCTTTTTATTTAGAAGGTATGGATGCCAAAGAGATCTTGAGACGTCTTCAAGAAGTTCTTAAGAGGATGGATGCTTGTTTTATAACTCCGGAACTTGATATTTATTTTAGTAAATCAAGATTTTATGATTTTTATATGGCTAATGAAAGATGGAAGCATGAATGATGTTCATTTGACGTTGAATTGTAATGGTAAGTTAATTTCTAGAATGTATGAATTTAAATATATTGGAGTTTTCTTAGATTGTAATTTAAATTTTAAGAGACATGAATATGTATAAGGTATCATCAGTAATTGGAACTATAAGTAGGATCAAGAAGTAACTGTGAGAACTGTGAAGTTACTTATAGATTCTTATATTCACTCGGTTATTGATTATTGCTTATTGGTTTGGGCAATAAGACCTTCTACTGATTATGTTGTACTCCAGAAGATAATTGAATTGACCATCTGTTTGATTTAATTACTTAGGCAAGATTTGCAATCTAGTTGCTTCACAATTGAGGAAAGGATGAAGTTGTTTTTTTATTCTTCCTGTGCAGAGAGGTGCTTTTTCAGCCATTCTTCTTTCTTGCTAACAAAAAACTTGTACAGTAGTAGGACTAGGAAGCTTCGCAAACGCTTTTTCAGGCGCATTGTTGGATGAGCGTATTTTTTTTAAACATAAAAAAGCGTAAAATTGCGATTTTCATGAGAAATAATTTTTCGATTACGCTCAAATTTCACAGAATATATTAATTCATAAAATTAAGGTTCTGTGAAAAAATCATTATAATCGGATAAAGCATGTACGTGTTATAAGTTGAAGAAATTTAAAAAAATTATTAAAGTCAATTTAATTTCAGTGAAGAATTTAAAACCTACTTCAACAATTACAAAAAAGACCTTTCAAAAACCTTAAACCATTAGAAAGGCTAAATTAAAATTCAATGATACCCTGATAAAACATTCAACAAACAAAGTAAAAACCACTTGGAACTTAGTTAATCATCTTAAAGGAATTGTCTTGGTTTGCATAACAAGCTCCTCAGATGGTGCCTTGATTCAATTAAAGAACAATACAACAAAATCCAGGTCGCTGAGACTTATGGAACTCAAATAATCACACTTTTACTAAAGCCCTGCACAGCGCGTAGTCCGCCTATGGTGACGTCACTGCAGGGCTACCTGCTAGGCTGGCTCCAGCCGAGGAAGGCCTCGCTCAAGCTCGCTGCCGTGCCGTAAGCGGCCGCTTATGGCGAATTTCCTAGGGGTGGCATGGCCGCCCTGACACTTCTAATAACCGATTTTACATGTTGAAAGAACAAGATAAATATCACTGTTTCTGAATACTAACTAAATTATAGTTTTTATAGTATAACAAAAATGTAACATTCAACACTTTACCAAACATTGAAGTTTCACATGAATCTGTACTCCCGTATTATCAACTCTCTAACGCAAAAGGTGGCCAAAAGACTCATTTAGATTATGGAAGTTCAGATTTCACATTTTCGATGGTTTATTGTTTGACTTTCTCAATTTCATTAATCGGTAAACACTGCCGTAGGAGTAATTGATTTACCCCGCAGAGATAGATTTTTTAATTTCTGGATTGATTTCCATAATATTGTTCGACTTAAGTTAATCATTACGAGAGTAATACTATTCTTTCCGAAACTAGTGCCAAGTGGGGAGTATAGCTACCACTCTCCGCCCTCGTGTCGTTTTATCTGTGCAGCAGCGGCGTATGAACCGGGGGTGGGGGTGGGGGGTAACATATTTAACTTTACGTGCATTTTAAAAGTTTTTAGATCCGAGTGCAGGAAGTTTAGTTTTAGTTTTTGAGGTATAAATTTCAGTTATTTCAAAAATGTCTTTATTATTGTGCAAAACTTACTTTTATGTACACATGATGGTTTAGTTAGGCAATCAATAATTGACATTTTTTACATCCAAAATCAACTTAGTGTATATATCCTTCATAAACAAAACTGAAATCCCTTGACTTGCCATTTTTTCAGTTAAAACATTACGAAATAACTATAGTATGGTGTAATTTATTTTTTCAAATATCGTTTACCTTTAAATAATTTTTGGACGACACCACTGGGCACTGGGGGTGGCCAAATGTAATCTCGCTTACGTTGGCCCGAAGCACAGATATGTAACTATTCACACGCGAGTCACAGTTTGAGTTATAAAACACGAAATAGTAGTTTTGAATGTAAATATGTAATTATTACAAGTTACAACTTGCAACTACTCAGACTTACACAAAGTTAAACATTGCCACTAAAAACTCGCTCAAAATGTCGCATTAAAACACTAGTGCTAATAACTAAAATCACGTAACAGAAACGATGATCAGCGCTTGTATAAATATAAATATAAAACACGTATGATATGAAACTACAATTCTCATTTACAAAACTAAACGGCAAACTAAAGAGTTCGGACGTCCGACGTACACACTGAATAACTCGCTCCGTAGCAGGTAGCAAGAGCGAGGACCGTGCCCAGCACTGACGTCAAAACTATTTCGCGCGGGTTGAAAAGAAAGCCCCGTACGACCCACACCACCATCAATAGGCATTTTTTGCAAATACATTCTTTTCTTATATAATGTTAAGAGTTATTTAAAAGACACTTGTTGGAAACCCGGACAATGCCTTTAATGGGAAAATAGTTAAAGCGGATAATCAAAAGATAACGCTTAAAATGGGCAGTAAGGAAATAATGAACGAACGAGAAGTTGCAGAATCTTTTAATAATTATTATATAAATGTAGCGGAGAAACTGATAGATGTTAAAAAAAGTAAAACAGATACTTCGGAACAGTGTGGTGCTGCTAAGTTAAATACAATAGGTCGCAATGACAGTCCCGATTTTATATTAAGTCCAACAACACCAGGAGAAGTCGCGGATGTTGTTAATACCTTTAAACCGAAGCTTTCAGCTGTGTGGGATGGAATTCCTAACCTTATATTGAAACATAGTGCCCCCTTTATTTCAGGGCCTCTGTCTCATATTTGTAATTGCTCGTTTAAAATGGGAATTTTCCTGGAGAAATTAAAATATTCTATAGTAAAGCCACTGTTTAAAAAAGGAAAACGTAATGATATATCGAACTGCAGTCCAGTGGCACTGTTACCAACTTTGTCCAAGGTTTTTGAAAAATTGTTTCTCAATAGACTCCACCCGTTTCTTAAAAATAATAGAATACTATGTAATGAACAACATGGCTTTAGAGAGAATCATCCTACATCCACAGCTACTTTCCAAGTGATTCATGAAATAAATAATGCTCTAGAAAATAAGCTTGCAGTTGGAGCAGTCCTGTGTGATCTGTAAGGCATTCGATACATTAAATCATAAGATTTTATTGAAAAAATTGCACTACTGCATAATGATAGATAGGAGATGCCAAACGGCTAGTTTAATGTTAAGTAGGGGTGTGGAAAGGGAACCCAACAGCTTACCTGGTCGGTGACTGCAGGGGTCTCGTAGAAGAAAGACACAAATAAACAAACATAATACAAGAAAACGTCGAAACTGTTTCGGCCAAACAGGGCCTTGCTCACTCGACGAGAGCGGAGAGTTAACTAAACTAGTTTTGTACAGATATATACAGTTATTTACAAGACACGCCAGTGGCGCTGTTGGGTTGGGGTGGAGTGCAGGAGAACTAGGAGGGGGGGGGGGGAGCAGTGGAGTACACCCTAACGGATGTTGAGGTTAGGGGGAAGCCTCGAGTTGGTAATCCACTGGTGAGCCAGCTCCCACCTCCTCAATTCATGTTCATTGCAGTGGGCAGGTAGGGCTCTCACAACACTGGCCTGGTAGCATTCGTTGAAGGGCAGGTTGTGAGATGCAGCATGTAGGGCCACTGGTTTTTCAATGTTGCCTGCCTTGGTGTCATGTCTGTGGCCATTCATTTGTGTGTTGAGGGCGTTTGTAGTAAGGCCTATATATTCAGCTGGGCATCTACTGCACCTCAACTCATCAACAACATCATTTACCAGTTGAGGTGCAGTAGATGCCCAGCTGAATATATAGGCCTTACTACCTACCAATGCCCTCAACACACGAATGAATGGCCACAGACATGACACCAAGGCAGGCAACATTGAAAAACCAGTGGCCCTACATGCTGCATCTCACAACCTGCCCTTCAACGAATGCTACCAGGCCAGTGTTGTGAGAGCCCTACCTGCCCACTGCAATGAACATGAATTGAGGAGGTGGGAGCTGGCTCACCAGTGGATTACCAACTCGAGGCTTCCCCCTAACCTCAACATCCGTTAGGGTGTACTCCACTGCTCCCCCCCCCTCCTAGTTCTCCTGCACTCCACCCCAACCCAACAGCGCCACTGGCGTGTCTTGTAAATAACTGTATATATCTGTACAAACCTAGTTTAGTTAACTCTCCGCTCTCGTCGAGTGAGCAAGGCCCTGTTTGGCCGAAACAGTTTTGACGTTTTCTTGTATTATGTTTGTTTATTTGTGTCTTTCTTCTACGAGACCCCTGCAGTCACCGACCAGGTAAGCTGTTGGGTTCCCTTTCCACACCCCTACTTAACAACAACAACAACAACAACAACAACAACAACAACAACAACAACTATATTATGGTTTAAGAGGGGTATCTGGAGCATGGGTCAAGTCTAACCTTAGTAACCGGAAACAAAGGGTTGATATTAGTAGTGATGGGAAATGCATCTCTTCAAGATGGAAGCATGTCATTAGTGGGGTCCCACAAGGTTCAAATGTTGGGCCAACCTTTTACAGCCTCTATGTTAATGACTTGACATCCAACCTTCCACAGGAGTGCAAAGCTATTCTTTTTGCAGATGACACAAGTGTAGTTATTACGGCAAAAACTCTAGATGAGCTACTGTACAAGTTAAAAATGATTCTGGAACTATTAGAGGCCTGGTTCACCGAAAATAAAATGAAGTTTAAACTGTTTAAAAGCACAAATAATGGACTTTCAAGTTAAGGGTAACCAGCCAATTGTCACATTGGACTATAATAATATATCTATTAATATAATTGATCACTCTAAATTCCTTGGCCTCACACTAGACTTTAGAATGAAGTGGACATCTCATATGGATGATCTTTGTAACAAACTGAGCTCTGCTTGCTTTCGGATGAAGAATTTGTCTTCACAGTGCAATACAGATACTCTGAGAATAGTATATTTTGCTAATGTTCAATCCCTTATTTACTATGGGATTTTGTTTTGGGTCAATTCTGTAAACGTTGGGAAAGTGTTCTGTCTCCAAAAGAGAGCTGTGCGCTATATGTCACATATTGGAGCAAGAGATTTCTGTAGGCAAGTTATCAAAAATATAAAATTATGAACAGTAGCAAGCTTGTATATTCTGGAAGTAGGAATGTTTGTCAGAGATTTCCCCCAATACTTTCAATCAAATGAGTCACTCCATGGTATCAATACGAGAAGTAGGTTTAAACTACATCGATTGGGCCACAGATTGAAATTGCTGGATTGTGACCCGGTAAACATTGGAGTGAAGATCTATAATAAGCTACCAGATGAAATTATATGTCCTCAAAATTAGGGTTGCCGTTCGATACGAATTTCAGTATCGATAATCGGACCAGTTAAATCGATAATCGATTGCTATAATCGAATTAAAAAAATATCGATCGATAATCAATAATCGAATCAAAATTAGGCCTAAACTTGCTCGTATACCAACGCGGACCGTGGACCTTTTGCGAGTGCATCCTTTTGTTCCTTCTATTTGACCAGAACAGGGTTTTTCCACGCTATAATAGTCTTTCACGAGCCCCCCCCCCCCCCCCCCGCACGTCTGACCGGCGCGACGAGAGCGAGCTAAGTGGAGTAGACAGACCGCGCTACGCTACCCGGCTTGAGTGTTGTCTTTGTGAAGGTCGTTCTTCTTGGAAATCGTGGTTCTGTGAAGTTTCATTTCAGCTTTTGTTGAGATTGTCGTTCATTCATTTACGAGATATTATCAGTTTAACTATTCAATGCTCCGATATTTATTTCGTGACGAGATGAATATTGTTAGACATAAGTTTGGAAGACGACGTAATATTGGTGTGAGAGAACTGATAAGATAATATTATCGTAGCACTACGGAAAGAAGAAAAGCGATTACGAGTTGGCGTGGAATGGGGAGGAATGCATCTCGATAAAATACTTGTTGACCTTGCTTGGCCGTGACGCGCCGAGGTTGTGCAATCAGCGCCTGATCGGCGCGGGAATGCAGCCGCCTGCCGCCCGAGCCGAGCCGGCCCGTAACACACACGCGTCATGCTGGTGGCCTATACTGCACAGTGCAGGCGCTTTGTACTTCACGCCTTACGAGTGTTGTAGATCTCGCAGTGGACGTATTTTTTACGGAATAAAGCGATTAATGTCTTGACTGGTACTATTTTATGAAGTTCTGCAGAGCGGGCGGTAAATTACAAAATTTCGGGCGGGCGAGCTATTCGATTATCGAAATATCGATAATCGATTCTGGAAGACTGAATCGATATCGATCGTTTCGGGAAATAATCGTATCGATCGATATATCGATTATCAAACGGCAACCCTACTCAAAATGATGAGTTGAAATCTAGGATCAGTTTTAAATCCAAAGTAAAAAATTATTTAATACAACATAGTTTCTACAATGTAAGGGAATATCTGGAATATAGGCCTACATAGAACTAGATATTATATTCAAGATAAAAAACATTAGATGTGATATTAGATATTAGATTTAGATGTGAACTAGTAAATATTGATGTCAACTGGCATTAGCTTTATTGTAGATTAGGTTAGACTATGTCTACCGGTTTTACCTGTATAAATATTATATATTAAAAATGACAACACAATAATAATGGTGAACAAGTAATATGGCTGGGAGAGCATAATCAAGCCCTTGTTACACTGGTACATTGTTGATGTTATCTGTAATAATTGTGTATTTTATAATATTTGTGATTTTAGATTAGTACACGATGACAATGTCCTGTACTCGCCTACCATTTGTGGGCATATGAGTGTTGTTTTGAATGGAATGCTAACTAGGAAAACGCTTAAGTCCCGCCGCATTGTTGGATGAGCGTAATTGGTGCATTGAGCTGCCATGTGTTATGCGGATTTTCTGTTGTTCTGTGAAAAAATCATTACCAAGTCAAAGATTGTTTTTAATTAATTTAAATTAAATAAAAAATTAACTTAAATTTTTTTATTATTCGTTATTTAAAAAAAAAAAAAATCGTAAAGTTGTGATTTTCATAAGAAATAATTATTCGATTGCGCTCAGATTAAACACGAATATATTAATTCATAAAATTAAGGTTCTGTGAAAAAATCATTACAATAGGATAAAGCATGTAGGTGTTATAAGTCAAAGAATTATTTTAAAAAAAGAAAAAACACGTAAAATTTTGATTTGGATAAAAAATATTTTTTTGATTACGCTCAAATTTCACACGAATATCTTAATTCATAAAATTAAGGTCATGTGAAAAAATCATTAAAATCGGATAAAGCATGTATAGGTGCTATAAGTAGAAGAAATTTTTTAAAATCGAAAAAAATCGTAAAATTGCGATTTTTATAAGAAATAATTTTCCGAATGCGCTCAAAAACGTGGCAGTTCTAAGTTCAGAGATTTTGAAGGTCTCCAAAAAATTTCATCGCAATTGGAGTATCGGTTTAGCCGGAATCGTGTTAACAAACACACAAAAATACAAAAAAAAAAAAACATTCCGGATTTTTTTCTCCAGTGTAGTGAAATGGAATCTTCGCTACGCTCATCCAAAAAAATAAATAAATAAATAAAAAGAAAACGTAAAACTGTGATTTTCATGAGAAATAATTTTTTGATTTTGCTCAAATTTCACACGAAGATATTAATCCATAAAATAAAGGTTCTGTATAAAAATCATTACAATCAGATAAAGCATGTAGGCGTTAAAGTCAAAGAATTTAAAACTAGAAAAACGCTTAAGTCCCGCCGCGTTGTTGGATGAGCGTAATTATTGGTGCATTGAGCTGCTATGTGTTACGCGGATTTTGTGTTGTTCTGTGAAACAATTATTACTTAGTCGAAGATTTTTTTTAATTAAATAAAATAAAATAAAAAATTAACTTAATTTTTTTAATAAATCGTAATTTAAAAAAATAAAAAATCGTAAAATTGCAATTTTCATAAGAAATAATTATTCGATTGCGCTCAAATTTAACAGGAGTATAGTAATTCATGAAATCAAGGTTCTGAGAAAAAATCATTACAATAGGATAAAGCATGTAGGTGTTATAAGTCAAAGAATTGTTTTAAAAAAGAAAAAACCCGTAAAATTTCGATTTTCATGAGAAATAATTTTTCGATTACGCTCAAATTTCACACGAATATCTTAATTCATAAAATTAAGGTTCTGTGAAAAAATCATTACAATCGGATAAAGCGTGTAGGTGTTATAAGTCTAAGAAATTTAAAAAAATAAAAAAAAATCGTAAAATTGCGTTTTTTATAAGAAAAAATTTCCCGATTGCGCTAAAAAACGTGGCAGTTCTAAGTTCAGAGATTTCGAAGGCCTCCATAAAATTTCATCGCAATCGGAGTATCGGTTTAGCCGGAATCGTGTTAACAAACACACAAAAATACAAAAAAAAAAAAAAAAAAACATTCCGGATTTTTTTCTGCAGTGTAGTGAAATGGAATCTTCGCTTTGCTCATCCAAAAAAGTAAAATTGCAATTTTTATGAGAAGTAATTTTTTGATTGCGTTAAAAAACGTGGTAGTTCTAAGTTCAGAGATTTCGAAGGCTTCCAGAAAATTTCATCGCAATTGGAGTATCGGTTTAGCTGGAATCGTGTTAACAAACAAACAAAAATACAAAAAAAAGAAAAGAAAGGAAAAAGAAAAATCTGGATTTTTTTCTCCAGTGTAGTGAAATGGAATCTTCGCTACGCTCATCCAAAAAAATGTTTCCACACATCGTGACGAGGTTCCGGGTACACAAGTAATTTGAGTGCTGGAACTGGTTCCGAATTTTACTACCCGATGTCATCACTATTTAATACTTGGAAAACGCTTAAGTCCCGCCGCGTTGTTGGATGAGCGTAATTGGTGCATTGAGCTGCCATGTGTTATGAGGATTTTCTGTTGTTCTGTGACAAAATTATTACAAAGTCGAATAATTTTTTTAAATTAAATTAAATTAAATAAAAAATTGACTTAATTTTTTTTTTTTTTTATGAATCGTAATTTTAAAAAAGGAAAAAATCGTAAAATTGCGATTTTCATAAGAAATAATTATTCGATTGCGCTCAAATTTTACAAGAATATATTAATTCATAAAATTAAGGTTCTGTGAAAAATTCATTACAATAGGATTAAGCATGTAGGTGTTATAAGTCAAAGACTTGTTTAAAAAAAGAAAAAACATGTAAAATTTCGATTTTCATGAGAAATAATTTTTCGATTGCGCTCAAATTTCACACGAATATCTTAATTCATAAAATAAAGGTTTTGTAAAAAAATCATTAAAATCGAATTAAGCATGTAGGTGTTATAAGTCGAAGAAATATTTTAAAAATTGAAAAAATTCGTAAAATGGCGATTTTCATAAGAAATAATTTTCCGATTGCGCTCAAAAACGTGGCAGTTCTAAGTTCAGAGATTTCGAAGGTCTCCATAAAATTTCATCGCAATCGGAGTATCGGTTTAGCCGGAATCGTGTTAACAAACAGACAAAAATACAGAAAGAAAAAAAAAAAAAACATTCCGGATTTTTTTCTCCAGTGTAGTGAAATGGAATCTTCGCTTCGCTCGCTACGCTCATCCAATCAATTTTGAATTTGTTACCAAAATTATTGTTATTAAAACATTGTTGTTGTAATGTTACTATTTCAGATTTTACTTTACTGTAGTTCATTGCTGTGTCTGCACTTATGTAATTACTAGATTTATTTAGTTGTCCTTTGTAAATCAGTTTTTTAACTGAATAGGATGAATGTTAAATAAATAAAATAGGGTCTTGGGCTAGCTAGGGTTAGGCATATTTTTTTCCCCTGCATAAGCAACTTGAGGAGGGACAAAATCAGTTTGTTGGTTTGGTTATTTTGTTATAATGACATTTGGTGCCAATAATGGCACTCCAATCTTTGTACACTAAAAAACACTAAAATACGCACCAAATACTATCCAATGTCCTTCGTATATCAGTTTTTAACTGAATAGGATAGCCGTTAAATAAATAAATAAAATAAAAATAATAGAAGTACTACTACATCTTCCGCTTCCTCATTTCACCGAGATTTAATCAGTAACTATCACATACCTTGTGAATTAAGATATGAACAATCCTACTAGGGATGCACATTGATACTTTTTTCATTATCGATTATCAAAATGGTAAAGTCATTATTGAATCGATATTATCGATAATATCGATATCACCAATAAAGCCTGTTCCGACCTATAAGTGGAACCTCAAGTGTGGCAAGTGTAAGTCAAAACAATACAATTGCGTTCCGTTCGCGCCTCGCTGTCTTCGATGTCATGTGTTTGGTTTGGTCATCGACTGATACTCATTTCCAAACATAAATCTCCAGTGTGACACCATCAGCCCAGCCAGTGCATGGCAAAACGTGAGATAATAGTTTAGTTCGTGCACTATTGACCAATTTTTGATATTTCGATAATCGATAATGAATTTCGTTATCGATTATCGAAATAATATTCATTATTGATTATCGATCGATAATATCGATTATCGTGTGCATCCCTAAATCCTACCACTAGATTCAAGTTGTGTGATTGGATCAAATACTACTTTAGTTGAAATGTGGGTAAAATATCAGTTTAAAACAATTAATTTGTGTATGCCTATAGTGAGTTAAACAAGAGATAGTTGAAAAATACTGATGTTGGGGGGTGAGCAATATGATACTTCGATCAGGACAGCAGAGATGAAGACGAGTTGGCCTCTTATTACTTACCACAACAGGAGGCTGGCCCCTGGAAGTTCCATGGTTGAGCCGGTAGTCCCTGCACATCTGCCAAGTGGAGCTGAAGAAGGCGGCGAGCGGCCTCGTCTGTGGCAAGAGAAAGAGGTGTCTGGCCACCGTACGTTGCCAGGAGCGGGTCTGCTCCGTACGACAGCAGTAAGCGCATCATTTCCATACAGCCACTCTCTGCAGCCTCGTGCAATGGACGGATACCTGAAACACAGAACAAGACATGTTTCTTACATTTCTGCAAAATATGGCATGAAGCACAAAAGGATGATGAAGTTGAAGAAATCTATATTATTAAAATTTATAACCTAACACATGCACTGAATAATGATTTATACTTGGAACGACATCAGATGGCTAGCCAAATAGAGAAATGTTAGGTACTGATAGGTCAGTATTTTTGTATTATGATTTAAATTTGTAACATCACAAAAAAAAAACAGTTTTGGGTAATCTGATGGTCAAAACACCTAGAAGTATCAGATTTTGTTAGGGGGGAACAGGTAACTAACAAGTGATAAGTAATTTGAAATAAAACCCTTATTGACCATATTTAATAAATTAATAGTGCTGAATTAAAAAATATCAGCAATTTGCTTAAGGCTATTTCACCCTGTTTTTCTATTTTCTAAACTACCGGTATGCAACTATGTAAAAAATTTTTGTGAATGAAATTGAAACCTGGCACTATTTTAGAACACAATTTTTAAAAAAAATTGATCGGGCAACCAGCTAATATACGTTGTTATACAATTGATTGACTCTCGCTGCGATCGGACGGGTTTCGTGTACCGCTCCTCAACAGTCACATTTACTCACATTCACACTCAAATTCACATTCACACTCAAATTCACACTCACACTCGCCATCATTTTTGTATTACATTTATTTGTGTTATCTATATGTTAATATTTTGTGATTTTTTTGTGTTTCTTGTGTTGAGATTATTGAGTTTATTGTTACTATGGGTTTTCACTGTTTTGAATATTGCCATTATTGTTATGGATGCACATCGATTCTTTTTTCATTATTGATTATCGAAAAGATAATATCGATATTACCAATAAAAAGTTTAAGCCCGTTCCGACAAAGATGGAATCTCAAATGTGATAAATGAAAATCAAAACAATACAATCTCATGCCACTCGCTGCCTCGTCCTGTCTGTGTTGCCTTTGTTTTTGCCTCCCGCTATCAGCTAAGTTTGCTCCCAAACATAAATCTCAAGTAAGACACCTTAGCTTTGTTTGTTTGTCCTGTTTCAATTACACCAGGTACAAGTTTGTCACGAAAACCCGTTTTTCTGTCCTGGTGTAAATGTACCTGTCACAACCCAGAAACGTTTTTTTGTCCTGTTGTAAGTTACCACTACTGCAACTGGAGTAAGAGTTTTACACCTGCTTATTTAGCAGGAGTGGGTGTAAAACGACAAAATATTGCGCCATTTTTAAAGTTTGTAGTGGCTGGGTTGTGCAGTGAGAAGCTAAGAAAGAAGCTAGAAGTTAAAATGGAAAAAGCCGGGCCGAGCAATATCTTTCCCAATGTTTATATGAATCTTCACGGCCTTTCTTAAAAGGGACAATGCCAATTAATCAACCGTTAAGCAAAAACCTTAGCCCAGGGCCGACATAACCTAAAACTAGGATAGGTCTGCTTGAAAGACGTTTAGCAATGTTATGCACAACAATGTACTAGAAACCTATTATCTAGGCCAAAATATTGAAAAATATAGTTAGGCCCAAAGCCTATTAGCCTATCATCGTGTTGTATGTAGGCTCTAGGCTTTCGTAGCCTCGTCAAATGTCAAAACTGGGTGCAAATATGTTTGTTTGTCCAACTGGGCGTAACGTGTACTTATTACTCCTATTTCCGGTTTTATGACGTACATCCGACGATTCCAGGAGTAAATATGTGAACCTGGTACAGGACAAACAAACAAAGCTCTTGTGACCTATCTGTCTGCCAAGCGGGAAATACAAATTATGTGTTTTGGGCCGTTTTCAACCAATTATTGATATTCCAATTATCGAAAATGAGTTTTGATTATCGATTATTGAGATTTTATCCAATATTGATTACCGATCAATAACATCGATTATCGTGTGCATCCCTAATTATTGTATTGATTGTGTATATTGTCCTGGTGGTAGAACACTTTGTGTTATGGGGCTAAGCTCTAATTCTTACCACCAGCAATGTGATTGTTACATGTCATGTTGGAATAAATAAAAGCGCGATTACATCCTTTTGTCATGGCTGACAGCAAAACGATGTCTAAGACAAGAAAATCAAGCTGGCGGTGTGTTAAGTGTTGGTAAAGTGGTGATGAAAAAAGGGGAGGATTCTAACATGAAAAAATATTTTGACGACTTAAGCGGAGTTAGTAACATCGCAAGAATTTTGGTCCGACAAGTATGATGAACTTTTGAAAAAAGTTACTGAACATAGTGCTATCGTAACTTCCTTAAATAAGACAATATGTGTCTAATTATGAAGGTGAAAGAACGGGATGAGACCATTGAAAAACTAACGTTGCGCGTAAATCACCTTGAACAATATGGGCGTAATTGCAACCTTGAGATATCGGAAGTTCAGGAAGCAGGCAATGAACAGTTTGAAAATCTAGTGCTGCTTGTACTAGCACAGAAGCTAGACACTGTCAAAGAAAGGGAAAACTCCCGTCATTGTACAATTTTGCCCGAGGAAAAAAACCTAGACATTAGCAAAGAAGGGGAAAACTCCCACAGTCATTGTACAATTTTGCTCGAGGAAAAAAGAGATATGTTTATTTACAACAGAGACCAGGTCAAAATTACCAATGCTGAACTCATGACAAATGGAAATGGCAAGAAAATATACTTTAACAAAAATTTGACACCTTACAAGAACCTTCTGTGTCAGGCAAAGAAAGCTGCAAAAGAAAATGGTGTCATTTTAACTTACAAAATAAGACTGATAACCAAAAATAAATTTTTATTAATGGAATTAAATTGTATAATAATAGTCTACCAAAAAACATCAAAGAAAGTAATAGATTCAATAAATATAGAACTGAATAATATATTGATTTTTTAAATCTTAATTTCCATATGTAGGAATGTCACTGAAATTGTTATGTTGTAATGGTATAAATAGTTTTTATGGGTGTGCGGGATCCCGAAATTTCGGGATCGGGAAATCAGCTTTTCGATCCCGTTCCCGAAATAGATTTTTCCCGAAACTCGTCAGGATCGTATCAAAAGTCGGAAAATTGACATTCCCGCCTCTTCAGTCTATATGGAAGCAGTTGGCAAGGTGCCCACTAGATCGCAGCATTTGCGCGTGCATGCTTGATGCATTAGCATCTAGAGTGCAGTACTTCAAAAATCAAAATAATATTCGATTTTCAACCTGAAACAGCTGGGAAATAGGCCTTCACCAAATTAATCACAATGACTTGACTTACAAATTGACTTTAGGCAAGGGCCAAGGTCCATACTTGTATTTATATTTGTCTAAGCCTAGGGTCTAGGCCTACCCAAAATTAATTATTTGGTTAGAAAGAAAGGCCTGTGGTTTAGATTAGCCCATGGATGCTACATACATACCTAGGGCCTAGGCCAAATGCACTTGGTAAGTTGAAAATTGTTAGTTGTAGCCTAGCCTATCTAGGCCTAGGTACACCTTACAACTAGCTAATTTGTAATTTGGCCTCTCTTCCCAGTTGGTCCTACTAGGCGACCTTAATGGGCTAATCTAAAGCACAGGCCATTCTTTCTAACCTAATTATTACTAGGGCCCTATTTGTTTTGGGTAGGCCTAGGCCCTAGGCATGGACAAAGATAAATACAAGTAGGGGGGCTAGGGACCTAGGCCCTATAAGTAGTTAGGCCTTATATAAAGATGCCGCATTTAATTTATTTATTTGTCGTAAAATTTCCCGATCCCGTCCCGATTCCCGTATTTTGTAATATAAAATTCCCGATCCCGTCCCGAGTCTGAAAAATCCTTTCCCGCACACCCCTAAGTTTTATTATGTATTAACAGTACTATGTATAGACTCTGTTTTCGACTTATGTGAAGTATGTATATTACGGCAATATGATTTGTATTTGTATTTTTATATTGTATGTTATGATTGTAACATGTTACAAACTAGCAATAGCTAAATAAATAAAACATACAACTTACTACCTATTACAAATATGTGTGGTTTAGATTTGGTAAAATTCTGGCACATAAGAATGAAAATAGGCCGGTATTACGTATGTCCTTGATGAACTTGTCTAGTAGGTAGCTTACGAGATGATTGTTTACAATTAATGTAGTTTCTGCAGACAATCAAACATTGAGTACGACATTCATGGTAATACGTATATCATACGTACTGGAGACAAAGTTCAATGACATTGAAAGTGGAACAATGAAATGTTTAAAAAATTAAGTTACTTGTGTGCAATTTAATATCCGCTCAATGAAAACACATTTTGATGAGTTTGTAGATTACCGTATACGAGGCAATAACTTACTACTGCTGACTCGATTGATATGGTGGTGCTAGGCGAAGAAAGCATTAAACACAGTGAGAAACAAATATTTCCACTAAATGGCTATAAAATGTTTGCCCCACTGAGGAACAAAACTTGATTGTGTGTGAGGTGTCATTTAATACGTTAAGGATATTGTTGATTTTATGGAAGAAAAACTACTTTTGAAAACTGTGAGGGTATACATGATACTACAACTATTAATGACATACAGACGCATGTTTTTTGCAATGTACAGACCACCAAAAACGACATTGCTAACTTCTTGAGTGAGTTGGAAACATTATTCTCTGAAATAGGAGAGAAACAACAGATTTTCGTTTTAGGGGATATTAAGAGGATGGGATAGTAGCGAAATTAAAACCACGCGAAAATACGTTTTTTTCGTGATATCTCGAGAACGACGCAAAATATCTAAAAACTGATTCTAGACCGAATTGTGGTTTTGTTAGAACTATATAATGCAAGAAAAAATATTGTAATGTGATGGTAATTAAGTTTTTAATTAGAAATTTAATTAATTAAATGCATATTTTAAATATAAACCGCACCAATTATTATATTTGAATATTTTTCTTGCATTATATAGTTCTAACAAAACCACAATTCGGTATAGAATCCGTTTTTAGATATTTTGCAGCGTTCTCGAGATATCACGAAAAAACTGTAATTTTGCGTATTTTTAATTTCGCGAGTATCCCATCCTCTTAACCTAAACATACTCGTTTAAAATGCAAATTTAGAAAAAAGTATAAAGATATAATAAGAGCAATGGGATGGTTCAGTGTATACATAGCACAACTAGGGAAGAGAGTACCTAGATTAGGAGTGATGACAAAAATCTGTATCTATCACTGTTACATGAGGATTTCTCGTCAATTTTTGACACCAAAATATCTTACCATTATATTATAATGATATGATAGGAATAGAGAGGAGAGAATAGAGGATTAATATAATTGAATGTACGATAATCCGTGTGAGTTATATGACAAGTTTTATGGCTCTAAAGCAATATGTCAAGGGTAGTGTTTTGAACTACAAAAAAATATATGATAGGTACTAATGAATAACTACTTTACCAAAGATTACAAGCTTGGGAAGACTTGAAAAGGCGGACTATGTAGGAAGAGGTGACCACTCATATAAAGTAAGAATTGTAGCTAACAAAACAAACACAGGTAAATACTCATTTCTTGCTAGGGCCAAAAGGGAGTGGAATGCTCTCCCAAAAGGAGTAATGGAGACTATGCCTAAGTCAGAAGAAGTTTTCAAAGGCTTGTAAGAGAGTAAAAACTACTGTTAGTAAAAGATAGGGTATATATTACACACAGATAACAAAAACTTGTAGAAATACAGCCAAACCTTACACACTCAAAAGAAATGAGATCTAAAAAATGGGCCAAGCTCACAAGCTCATCTACCCTTCCACATTTGCGCATTCTTAATTCATAAACGTACAGTGTCCCATAACAGCATCCTCGAAAAGCTTGGCAAAATAGAATTTGCGATTATTAATTTAAACGTAATAGTTCAACCAAGTTCTTTTTTCTAATTAATTTAAACGTAATAACATGCAAATTTTATTTTGCCAAGCTTTTCGAGGATGCTGTTATGGGACACTGTACGTTTATGAATTAAGAATGGGCAAATGTGGAAGGGTAGATGAGCTTGGCCCTTTTTTTAGATCTCATTTCTTTTGAGTGTGTAAGGTTTGGCTGTATTTCTACAAGTTTTTGTTATCTGTGTGATCTCATTACTTTTTCAAGTTCCATTGTAAAATTATTTGTTAAAATGTTATAATTTTATCAAAGTTGATTTAATTTCTATGGTATTAGCAATAACAAAAGGATGTAAAATATCTAGACCCGGATTCATGTACATCCTGGGTATAGGTGGTATAACCATGGTATAACGACGGTATAAGGACTGGACCCCAATTCTTGAGTTCGTGGGAGATGAGTTGAAAACGCAATTAGAAAACGAAGTCGTTTTCGTTTTCGAAGGAATTGGTATTCTTGAACGGTATCGTGGAAAACGTCATGGGTTGTGAGTTGAAAGAGTATTGCTGTTATTTACGTGGGGTGAGGTTCACGAAATCCAGACAAGAGCTCGAAAACGTTCTATATTTATTCTAGATGGCAGTGCCTTCATAAACGCGGGCCAATCGAAAAACGAGTTGCATGAAATGATTTAATTGTTGCAATTATGTAAACAAACAGATGATCACGCTCATATTCGACACCTTGCTTCGACATTGTGTGTAGTAGCAAGCTGACTTTGATCATGGCTCAACATGGCTAAAAAGAAAAGAATATGTGTATTATTTCCGAACATTTTTGTATAGCCTTGGTGGACAATCATACTATTGTTTATCTGCATTAGGCTTTTAGTAATCAAAACTAGTTATTTGTGCGGGAAGTGTGTCAGAACAATCTTGTGCTGGCCTAGGGTTGGCTAGGCTTGTCAAACATGTAATGTAAGTAATAATTTTATCTAGTCCTATAGCCTAATGGAACTTTAGACCTACACTGTTGTATTATAAATAATTTTCTACATCTGGGCCTAGGTCAGGGACGGTTTCTGATTTGTTTTATGAGAGTATAATGACAACTTTTCTCATTTCACACATTGAAGCAAATTTAAAATGTCCTCCATTTGTTTACGTATCGCACTTTCCCGCCTAACTCTGCTTATACCGTCAACAAGTGTCAAGTAACTATGGTTACTTGTTGATTGTATGCCTAGTGTTTAAGGCTTATTTAAAACCTTTATTTGGAAGCCTTCCAGCAAACTTTTTCAACTTTTTTTTTCAAAAGAGACTATATTACTATAACCTTAATGTCCATGTAAAATATGAACATTGTAGCCCCACCCGTCTGGTCTGAATTGCGGGCCGATTGAAACTGACGAATTAGATGTTAGCAGTAGCAGTAGCAGTAGCTAACATCCTTAAAGTGATTTTGAGCATGTTTCAAGCCATTTTTTCACCAAGAAGGAATGGTCGTACCCCAATAAAATTTGGCATGTGTTGTCAGGTACCTAAATCCCCTCGATTGTGATAGTTTTCAAGTTCACATCACGTTACATGACGGCTGGGTAACACCTCGAAATCACCCCAACTCTGCTTGGTGTATAAGGTGCTTGAGTGTGTAGCGCACCGCGGCTTGGCTGCGGCGCCCTAACGGGCACCTAGATATTTGTCTGTTTTGATACTCTGGTTCTATTAATTTTAGCTACATATAGATTAGGTTATAAGTAGGGATGCACATTGATACTTTTTTTAATTATTGATTATCAAAATAATAATGTCATTATCGAATCGATATCCCCAACAAAGCCTGATCACGGAACCTCCAGTGTGGCAAGTGTAAGTCAAAACAATACAATCGCGTTCCGTTTGCTGCCTTCGATGTCATGTGTTTGGCTTCCGTTTTCGACTGATACCTCATTTCTAAACATAAATCTCGAGCGTGACACCATCAGCCCAGCCAGTGCATGGCACAACGTGAGTTAATCTCTGTCTTTACAGAGTTTGGTTCGTGCCACTATTGACCAATTTTTTATATTTCGATAATCGATAATGAATTTTGGTTATCAATTATCGAAATGATACCTTTCCATTATTGATTATCGATCGTCGATAATATCCATTATCGTGTGCATCCCTAGTTATAAGTTTTTACTACTAAGGTGTATTATAATATATTTTTATTTTTACAAATTGTGTATAGTAATACAGCAGCCACCGATTGTGTAAAAATGTTTATGCATTGCATTGCAATCAAAAGAAGCTAATAAATATTCTATTCTATAACTGTGACACAACATACATGTGATACAAGAAATGTAGGTGGCCGCCAGGGCTCCGCAGCCAAGCCGCGGTGCGCTACACACTTGCGCACCTTATACAGCAAACAGAGTTGGGGTGATTTCGAGGTCTCACCAATAGGGTGGGCCGAAAAACAACATTTTTTTTTTAAAAGTCGTAATACCGCGGAAAAGTTGCAAATTGTGGAAACTAAAAATTTTTTTAAAAAAATTAAAAAATCGGTTCATATCTTCCGGTCGCGCATGTGCTCTAAACTTCTCCAAAATTTTGAAAAATTCACATTTTTACGATAATTTTTAACATTTTTAAATTAGCCTCTTCCCGAATGTAAAAGCTCGAATTCTTCATATTTTAAATTTTCTTCTATGTTAAAAATACTAAAAATTATCGTAAAAATGTGAATTTTTCAAAATTTTGGAAAATTTTAGAGCACATGCGCGACCGGAAGATATAAACCGATTTTTTAATTTTTTTACAAAATTTTTTTGGCTCCACAATTCGCAACTTTTCCGCGGTATTACGACTTTAAAAAAAAAAAAAAAAAAGTTTTTCGGCCCACCCTAGTCACCAAGCCATCATGAAACGTGATGTGAACTTGAAAACTATCAAAATCGGGGGTATTTAAGTAGGGTACATGACCACACATGCAAAATTTGGTTGGAGTTAGTCCGGATTTTCCCGGACATGTACGGAATTTCTAACAATATGTTGCATCCGGGCAGAATTCACTAAAATCATTAAAATGTCAGGAAATTGTAATAATTCAAGAAGTGTTGTAAAAAAACACCTATCTTTCAGTTTGATATTGCGTCTTTGCAGCATTTAACTGAGTGTTATTTGAAGTGGGCGTGATATGATACAATTGACGTCAATTTTGACAAAGATACCAACAATAGATGCCAACATAGAAACTGAAACAACAACGAAAAAAGGCTGTGATTTCGAGTGCAGTTTCAGTTTTTCATATTTTGAGTAGTAGCCTTAAACACTTTTATGCAGTAGTGACGTATTTTATTCTCGTCACAAGTTGTTATTAGGGGTGTGTGGATACCCAAAATTTCGGCTCGGGTCGGGTATTTAGTAATCGACCCGAAAATCCAATACCATTTTTTAATTTCAAGTATTTTCGAGTAATTTTTTTAGGGGGATGGTGGAGGTGCCGGTCCAGAATTTATGTGATTTTTGGTGGAGGTTGCTGGTCTAGAACATTCTAGTGTGGCCCTTCAGTGAAGTGCGTCATCAAGGACTTCGCGGAAATAGACCGCCAAAATAACGGCACTTACAAATTTTTTTTTCCTTGGGAATTGATTCTTAGGTTACAATGATCGATTCTAGCTTTTTGGAAACATAATTTTCAAAAGAAGCCACAAGTGGCAGCTTTGTTCAAACAATAATGTCTCTGAAATGAATTCTACGCACTCACCAAAATAATTTAAGGTCCAAACAATTTTCGACTCTGGCGGGTGACCCCATCAATTCACCCCATCTTGCTTCTTTGTCCTACATTCCATTTCCATGTATGTGGTAACCCTAGTTGGGGTACAATCATTCCTTCTGGGTTAAAAAAAAGGTTGATACAAGGTCAAACTACTCCCTAATTTGTCAGTTTCAATTGCCCAGCGATTCGGACCAAACTGGTGGGGCTACAACTAGGGATGGGAATGTTAAGTGTTAAATTGTTTAGTAGTCGGGTAGAGGTTACTAAATTCTTATTAAATTGGAGAAGGGTTGACAGGTTGGGAAAGCAAAGAGAACATAAACATACCAGCTTAAAGGGCTGGGGACAACAAAACTTTTCACCTGCTGATGACAACTGCAGCTAATTTAAAGTCTTAATTTTTTTTTTTTTTTATACAAATTTATTTATTGTCATAGAACATAGAACATACATGACTCATACAACATAGCAAAATTGTACAAATAAATAATTAATGTTACATAGGCCTACAGAAATAAATCTAACAAGAATATAATCAAAAAACCCACAAAGCCTGAAAAAGGCTTAACTGTGGGGTAAAGACAATTTATAAATTATTTAAGATGGTGACAATACAGAGAACGGAACATATAACCAAAATAAACATGAAAAACATGTATGTATAAATACTATGGTTGCATGACATATTCAGATAATTTGTGAAATCCAAAAAAATTACAGAAAAATAACAAAGAGCTTAGAAAAATAAATAAATAAATCGGAAAACATTGTCAACATTGTTAACCGTTAGTAGATTAAAACAAACATTGAAAAATGTCATTTTTGCACATTTTTAGACGTTCAAAAATCTCCAACAGTAAATAATAATAAAAACGTCTATAGCGAAATGCCTCCGGCGGCTAGGGCATTGCCTCTGGCCCGGACTTGTCCAGGAGATTAGTATTTTTGGCTTTAGAGTTATGTCTGTGATTCCTGGAAGATTGGATTAGGCCTAAATAAAATGACTAGGAAACGCTCAGTTGGACGCGTTGATAAGCGAGCACGTGCTATAGGTAGACCCACATTGCACATTTTTTTTATATTTTTAAATTTGCGACGTTCGCTGTCCACAGGGCCATGTATCCAAAATTATTTATTATTGCCAAGGTATTTGGGTATAAACCCGTGTGTAATCCTTTACTTTGTGGATAAAATCCACCGCCATCTAGAGAACCTGACTCCTTGGGTTAACTATTTAAACTCTTTGTTGACAAATAATAGACTGCTTCCTCAAAAGTATTTTGATTACTTCTAGGTGGCAGTGCATTAGAAACTTCGCGCGTCTTTTCGTTGCCATGGCAATGTTACTTTTGTTATAATGTAATTTCCATCTACACTACTTATCGGATCAAAATAAAATTAACATATTCGTGACCGGACGGACATTCTAAATGATTTGGCTATCTCAGATTTTGTCGCCGTTTAGTTTGAAAAAAAAACTTTCGATTAACTTTAATGTAACTTTTTAACTTTTTAACGATTTTGCCACAAAACTAATGGCATTCAATCGAGAACGAAGCTTGCGGATGGTCAAAATTTCAACTCGATCCGAGCCTCCGTTCGAACGTTATGGCGAGACATACAAAAAAAAAAAAAAAAAAAAAAACAGTGACTAATTTTTCCGGCAGAGTCAAATGGAAACGCTCGCTTCGCTCGCTTAATTATAATATGTGCCCAAATCTATAGATTAATGGTTCAACAGAATTGAATTCTATAACAATTTGAAACAAGTTGCAATAACATTCCTCATCTCCCACTGGTCTGATTACATACCTCCTTGAGCGCTGTCGCTAACATTTGCTCCGTACATGAGTAGTAAACGTGCAATGTCCAGGTGGCCACGTGAACATGCCTCATGAAGAGGTGTATAGCCGGCATTATCACGTGGGGAGGCAGGATTGTCGAGTGTCTCCAGGCAATAAGCTGCCACATCCTGGAAGAAATTACAAATATTATATAGACTTATTAATGGGTTTAGTAGTAGGTTCACTATATACCCTCATAATCCCTAAATAATTGGGCTTTTCACTGCCACTTTACAACACTCGAAGTGCCACCGTGGTACAAGCCCAGTCTAGATGATCCACGCTGCCCTGCCAAAAGAACTATGCAGAGTGAGTCATTCTGTCATGGCCTGCTATGTTGACGATTCATAGCAGTTAGGGTCGGTACTACGGTGGCGAGACCTGCGGAACTACGTTACCAAAATCAGTTAAAATTAGGGGTGTGCGAATAGTGATTTTTGAGTTCGAATACGAATATCGAATAGTACACAATAAAAAAGTCGAATATCGGATAGTTGTCAAAACAGTGCGCACACATAAAAATAAACATTTAGTTGTTTTTAAGTTTTATTTATTATGGCTATAGTCCTAGGTCTACCCTAGGCTAGCCTTGGCAAAATTCAATGACTAGCCCCTAGCCTAGCCTAGGGCCTAGGCCTAGGTAGGCTAGCCTAGGGCCTAGGCCTAGCATTGTGCAAAGCACAGGGAATTAAAAACAATGTTCGTTGTTCTGACCTGTGGGGGTTTTTAATTTTTTTTGCAATGCATACATTCGGCTTAGTTCCCTTTTGGGTTGAAAAAGTACCAAATCGGCGAATCGCACTTTTTTGAGTACTCTAGACTTTGAAGCGGGTAGGGCTAGGCTAGGCCTATGTCCGTTTCGGGCTCAAGGCCCGCTTCTTCTTCGTAATCTGTAAGCACGAGAGCCCTATGTGGGTTTTTACATGAGCATTTACCCGAGATAAGACTCATGTTTAGAACTTTTTCGCAAGAAAGATGAGGTTTGCATCACGTTTTCGGAGTAATTTCTGACGTTCAACGACGTCGTGACAACGGTGACATCAGATGCTGTTTGTCGAAGTTGGTACAGCTTGGTTTGGTTGGTACGACAGCAAAGCTGAAAAACGTTGCGCGGAGTTGACGATAGGGTGCGTCGATCGGTAATGTAGTTTCCTGCATACTAGCGGGAATTTCAAATCGAATACTTCGGAAATTCAAATACTTCGGAAATTCAAATAGTTTCTATTCGAGTTTCGAATCGAATACGAATAGTAAATTATTCTCGAATACTTCGAAAATTTCGAATATTCGCACACCCCTAGTTAAAATAATTGTTTCAAAAGCAAGAGACAATGGGTAGGCAGTAGGCCTACCGGTATATAGCTTGGCCCAACTAAAATGCGTGCGCTCTAGTGTTGACGATTGGATTGCAGCTAAATAGTTGGAAATATCATTACCAAATGTAGCATGAATGTTAATAGAGTTGGCTTCAAACAGGACTCAACCTACTCGGAAAGCACCTCCATAGATTTGGAATTTTTGAATCTAGTGTCTGTCGGATGTGTGGAGCTGGGGAACAAGACAGGAAACATCTTTTTCAATGTACATATATAAAGCTTGAACGCGACAAAATGCCAAAAGGCATGGATCGGAGCGAACAGGAGTCCTATCTCTACTGGCTAACTAGAAAACACATGATGACATGAATAATGTCAATTGTTGGCATATGAAAAGAAGAAGAAGAAGAAGAGTAACATGTTATTTTATTGATATCCGCACTTGGTTGCGAGAATTAGCCTTTACAAATCATTACAAGAGATAAGTTCGAAACATGAAAAAATGGAAAAACCAAAACATGTATTTCATTAAGGAAATTCCCATCAAGCCGTTTATCTTTTGATAAACAAAATTTACCAGCGTGTTAACAATGAGTAATGACTTAACTGTTGATATCCAGTATGAAAAGTTTTGTTAAAAAAATCCTGTACCCTTGGAATTAATACCCGAAGTTTACCAAAATTGAGTGAATTACAGTGACTTCACGATAAAAAACATACAAACTATTAATTAATTGAAGTATACATATCATATACTGGATCTCATAGATTTCTTTTAGTATATGATTGTCCATGTGAAATGTAATACCGATGGTGTTAACTGTTAACCCAGAAAAAAAAACAAAAAAACAGAAAGCTGACCGCTTAAACTCTTCTCTGTGCCAGCCTCAGCGCTCCTCTTCAATGTGAACCTTATTTTAATTCAAATTTTGTATTTGAAAGTGATATTTATAACTATTGGTGGAGGCACTTTTAATTTCTGTCTATAGTACCTACCAATATATATTATTTATTATCTCTAACAACAGGTATTAAACCCACAAGTGTATAGCTAAAACTAAACAATTAAAAATATACAATTCAAAATAATACAAATATGTTACCTATACAAATCAATATGAACACTATAAAAATTAAGTACTTAAAATTATGATTTTATAACAAGTACAAACAAGAAAAATTGAGTAAAAAAGAATATATATAAAAAACGGCTAAAAGCCCAAGATGAATGAAGAAAAAAATGAGGTTATAAAATACAAAACTGGTGAAAAGTTGATTAGGTGACAAGAGTGATGAGTCATGTTGGTAAACTGGCATAAACAGCTGCTTTAAATAATTGAAGTTTCATGTGGTTGATGTCAATTTATGGATTTATGGCTAATAATTTGTTGTAGGTGTCTTGAATTCGGTTAATGGGGGAAAATTTAAAAACATCAATACTAGCACATGGAATTTTGAAGGGGATGTAATTTCTTGTAAATCTTGAAGGGATATGAAAGTTTATATTTTGAAGTAGTAGGTCCGTGTCGATGAAGTTATGGAGAAGTTTGTAAAGGAAAATTGTGTCAGTGTTGGAATCAATTGTTGTTGACAAAGTGTAGCATAATGTGATTGGTGAAAATTTATATTATTTTGAAAACAAAGAAAACTTACAAATTTGTACTGAATACGTTCAACTTGCTTAATTTTGGCGACGTGATGTGGATTCCACACAACACTGGCGTAGTCAACGTGGGGTCGAATCAAGGATACATACAGCTTTCTTGTAGTTCTGGGTGAGAAGTTAGCGGCACAATTTCGTTTGATAAACCCAAGAATTCTTAGTGCTTTTTTGGAAACGACGCTAAGGTGGTCATTAAAAGAAAGATCAGAGGACATCTGTACACCTAGGTGTCTGATAGAATCAACAATTTTTAGTGCAGCACCTTCAATGATGTATTGATAATGTACAGAATTTTTCTTCTTGTTTGTATATGTGATCACGTTACATTTATCAACATTGAGGTAAAGTCTCCATGTTCTATACCAGTTGGCAAAATTATGAAGCTCTAACTGAAGAGCATTGCAGTCATTAACTTTGTTGATGGGCTTGTAAACTTTTAAGCCGTCAGCGTATAGAAGACACTTACTCAATGGAAAACACGCAAGTATGTCATTTACAAACATAGTGAACATTAAGGGACCCAGGATAGACCCCTGGGGCACCCCAGATGTGACATGCTCAGAACTGGAGTTTGAGCTATCAATAACAACACACTGCGTTCGACCTGTGAGGTAGTTTGCCAGCAGTGAGAGAACTTGACCCTGAATACAATTGACCCTTCAAGTTTGTGGAGAAGCAGTGCATGGTCAACGCTATCAAAAGCCTTGCTGAAATCTGTGCAGACCGCATCTACTTGGCTCTTGTTGTTAAAGTGGAAAGCAATATCACTCATAAATGTAGCAAGGTTTGTAACAGTGGAACGTTGCTTTACAAAGCCGTGCTGCTCGGGGACTAAGTACTTCTTAAGATGATTGTAGAGTCGATTATGAATTATTCTCTCAAAAACTTTGGAAAATGAAGAGAGTAATGATATTGGCCTGTAATTTGGAACATTATGCTTACTTCCTTTTTTATGAACAGGTGTTATTATTCCATGCTTCCATCTAGTAGGGAAGACTCCACTATTTATAAAAGCATTGAAAATAATTGTGAGAGGCTCAGCAAGCGATCGTCTGCAATGTTTAATTACATTAAGTGGAATCGTATCAGGTCCGGGAGATTTTCCTGTTTTCAAATTCTTCAAGCACTAATCGACCTCTCGACGTGATATCTTGAAATGGCATAGGCTCTCCAAAGATACGTCACGAAATGGTGGCAGGGGTTGATCTTTCGGGATGGGCTGTTGGAATGTAGTTTTAAAAAAGTCTGAAAACAACTGGCTGCAAGTGGCGCTGCTGTTTGCTTTATTACCATTAAAATCAACCTCAATGGGGATGCGTCTAGATCTAGTTTTATGTCGCACATAAGTCCAAAGGCTTGAAGGATTTTCATAAACAGAAGAGTCTATTTTCATTAAATATTGTTTGTGTTTCAGGCATTTAAGTTTTTTAAAATTTGCACGCTTTAATTTGAAGTCAGCCTTATCATTATCAAGTCCCGTGTTTTTCCAAAACTTATGATATCGGTTTTTCTCCTTTAGAGCAGATATCGTGTGTCTGTCAAACCATGGAGGGTACTTTGTAGGATTAACTGCAATTTTTGGCACTGTTGAGTCAATAACTTGCAATAAAGTTTTGTGGAATGCTTCACACATATCATCAAGTGTTGGCACTTGGTTTAATACAGTCCAATCAATTGAATCAAGATTGAAGTTTAATAGATTTAAGTCAGTCTTCTTCCAGTTGAATCTTGAACGGTTAGCTTGCTTGTAGTTCTTACTTAAATCAGGACATATTATTTCAGAGCTGAGGGCAAGGTAATCCGAAACTACAGCTTGTTCCACTAGGTTTACAGAGATAGACAGATCGGGATTGTTTACAAATATAAGATCAAGAAAATTATTGTTCCATGTGAGAAATGGATTAACTTGGCACAGGCTGAATTCATTTATAATTTCAAACATGGCAGTCACTACCTGGGAGTTGATGTTACATACTGGCTGAAGATGGTTGTTTGTATCCTGAGGTGCGGTCCACATCACTTGAGGCAAGTTGAAGTCGCCACACAGTAGCACACTATCCTGAGGTCGTAGCGAGGATTGCAAACGGGACAGTGATACATGGAGTTCTTCCAATAGATCATCCAACAAAAAGACTAAATGCACCTGGGAGTTTCACTTCAACCCAAATAATTTCACAATCTTTTGACTCGAGATCCACACGCAGGTTGGAAGGGATATTTGAGTTTACTGCTGTGAGAACACCACCTCCTCTTTTCAATTTAGCCTGATTCATCTGTTTACGATCCTTACGATGAACAGAGAACTGAGAGCTGTCAAGCACCTCACTGTCAAATATATTATGGCTTAACCATGTTTCCGTAAGAAATATGATATCGAACTCACTGTGGTCAGAGAAGTAAATATTAAGATCACCGAGTTTGATGCCACCTATACGTCATGTGTTCATGTGGTAGGCTATAGTGTCACACTGTTTGCTGTGTTAATTAGGGCTGCCCAACAATATCGATAATTTGATACGATATCGATATGAAGAAAAAAATTCGATATCGATATGGAAATGTATATTGTTTGATTAAATTTTTTTTTTTTTTTTTTAATCAAGAAATGGTTGGTGTGGCAGTGAGTTATGGTTCTGCAGTGCTGTTCTTCCCCCCCCCCCCCACGCCACCAACTACATATTGATAAGTCAGTTTGGCTTCGGGCCAAGACTCTTGCTGCTTTGTTTTGTTTATCTTATGAGATAAGACAACAAGACCACATGTGTAATCTCATTCATATCAGCAAAGCATAAGAGGCAGCTCAAGTTGTTACACAAGACTCTAGAGTAGTGTCCAGACAGAGTCAGGGAGAGAGAGGTAGAGACAGAGAAGTCAGTTAGCTTCTATCTCTTCGCAGGGCCGCCGCAAGTATTGTTGTGATTGTTCTTCATGGGACGGACAGTGGCATGTCTGCATTGCCGGCGGGGCCTTGGCTACGCCCGAAAAACGTAATAACACGTTAAAAAAAAAAAAAACGATATTGATACTCGATTTGAAAAGTTCGATATCGAATCACGATATCGATATATCCCGTTACGATATCGATATGATGTTTTTTATTGTTAGGCAGCCCTAGTGTTAATGTTGTCGAGAAGAGGAACGCTGGCAGCTGATGTCGACCCTGGGCCAGGATTAACTTCAATGTCCCCAGACATCAGGATCACACACATAACATGCAGAACTAGCAAGGATAGGCCTACTCTACGGCCAGACCGCACGTTTTCTCTGTCAGTAGACCATTGTGACCTAGTCATCGGGGCTGGTAGGGTAGGAAGACCAGCTTAACCATAAGCAGAGAAATTAAACAGCCGTGCCGAGAAATGGACAATCACTTTTTGATTGCTGTAGTATCTTGCTGGTGATGGACAGTGCAATGACTCCACCCGGATGTACACAAAACATGTAATACCCACAAGGAGGAGAAAAATGAAAGTAAGATTCTTCACAGAATGGGCAATAGAAGTTGCCTTGGTTTTGGTCCTCGAAGATAGTCTTTTTCTATGATTTGGAATGCTAATCAACCATTTAGCCATGCTCAAATGTGTCAAAAAGTAATCATGAAGCATTGTTTCCATGGTAAACGCAGCTTGTTTGACAGTAGTTTGTATGATGAAAAATATTCTGAATGATAAACCTTGGCTTTATAGTAGGCGACTATGACGCTATTATGATGGTATCATATACAGAAATAAAGAAGTTTTATCATTTATACATATATATTATATTACCTACTACTACTACTACTACTACTACTACTACTACTAATACTACTACTATATAAAACCAAGGTAAAACATGTAAATTGTAAACAAAGGTGTTTGGCTATCAAATTATTTTAACCTTGTGACTGGTATAGTGATGCAAATGGTTGAAAAAAAACACATGCAATTTTGAAACAAAGCTGCTGTTTTTTCATCACACATGAGAAAAATTGAGGAAAATTAGATTTTTTTGTTTGGTTTGTTCTCCTTTGTTAACCTGATTTACTCTTAACCATTTTATTAGTAGGTAACTGACTAATCAGTTGGTCTGCCAGTATTTTTGTACTTGACCAAAACTGTGCAAAGTTGTGGAAAACTGTAATGTAAGTCAGCCGAGCAAACAAGATTTTGCCTGAAAGGCTCGTACAGTCGTACCCTACTGTCTTAAAACAATGCAACAGGCCTACCTACTTGTTTCAGAAAATCTAATAAAAACTGGGGTGATACAAAAAATCAGCAAAGTAAAATAGTTTATAAAAGTCAAAGCAAAGGTGCTGTTTACCGTGTATCCAAGTCTTGCAGCTCGATGAAGTAAAGTCTCTCCGAGGCCCTTGTTGATCACCCAGCCTCGAATCTCATTCTGAATATCCTGGACAGACTCCGAACTTGGGCGTGAGATTGCGGCCTGAAAAGGTAAAACATCATTGTCAATTATGGTTGCCGCTAATAATTGACAACAATAGGATGGTGTATAGTCGTTTTGACTTTCTATTAGGTAAACCAATGGGTTCTCTATCAACGAAAGCATCAAAGCATCAACTTTAGTCAAGTAGAACCATTTGTACAAGTAAGTACGGAATCGTTTCCAGTTTCCTGTGTGTAAATTGATGTGAACTCAACACATTCCTTTTCCAGCAAACATTAGGGTAATCATTACAAACGAGCAAAGAATAATGGAGATGTGTACGCCCCTATCCAGTGTTAAATTCAGGGTTTTCAGCCCGGGGGGGGGGGGGGCTGTATAATATCCCGGGGGATACTAGCACGAGGGGTTTGGGGGCCAAGAACAATAGCGCCGCAGGTGAAAATGTTGAAAATCAGGTTTTTAGAGTGTGTTTGGTGCAATTTAGAAAAAAGTAGTGGGCTGAATGCAATACCAAAATAATGTAGTTTTTGTGCAGTCAGTACTAGAAACAACAAACATTGTATGTTAACTTAAATATGGTTATTTGATTAGTATATGATTATGATGTGTGTATATTAGGGATGTCATAGGGTACCCGGGTTACCCGAATCTAGAAATTACCCGAATCCGTTTTTCGGATTCGAATCTTTATCGGGTAGTTATTTTACTGAAAATGAAAGGTTTTTAACCGCTGCCCCGTGCGTAGTAAGGAGCGATTAGAATGCCGCAGACCACCCACCATGCAGCTAACTGAGTGCAGACTGCCGGCTGCCCGGCCGGCGACCCCCCTCCCACCCACCCACCGCTATTGAGGAAGGCTGGGCTGCCGAGCCAGACGCGTCATTGTTCAAGCAACTTCCAAGTTGCGATGACGTCACGAAAGAGGACGTGACGGAATGGGTGGCCGCCGACCGCTAGGTTTTGTCTCACAACAGTAGAAGATAAGCTTATCGCTGCCGGGTATCTTCTTGTAGACGCTTCCGAACGACCTTCAACCGCTCGCGGGGGGGGGGGGGGGGGGGGGTACGACGATAAAATGACGTAATTTAGGCTTTCAGGATTCGGGTAACCCGATTCCTGGAAGGTCAGGAACCCGATCCTAATTTTACTACCCTATGACATCCCTAGTGTATATATACACATTGAATTCATAATTATTTTCTGAATATAGGCAATACTATGGCTATTGACAATTGTACTAGAAACCTGCTAATAGTGCTTAGTTATTTTTTCATCCCAGGGGGGGCAAACTTAAGCTACCGGGGGGGTGGGGGGAATTCAACACTGCCCCTATCACATAAGATCTTCATCATAAATCATTAATCCGTAATTATTTGGGTGTGGATCTTCATCCTAAATCATGAATACATAATGATTTGGGTGTTTTGGACCATTTTGATGGATTATGCAGAAAATTGAATTTATGTTTTATTTATTTTCTATGCAATCAATTTATGGGAAAGTGCTTTGATAGGTGAAGTTCATAATTCATTTTTACATAATTATGTACAATTTCAAATAGCCTATGTGACTAAAATTGTCTGAGAAACTTGAAACCTGATAAAATAAGCATGCCCACTTCCTCTTAATGGACTTTAGTTTTTATATGTTTTTGAATACCGGTACTCGAGTTTCATAAGGGCTGTGGTGGCACAGTTTTAACAGCCTTTGGGTGCCTGGTGGGAACAAAATGCAATTTTAAAAAAAAAATGTCCAATACAAATGGGCAATATATCGTATAGGTGCAATACTTTTTGTCAGCCACAAACTGGTAGGTCTACAACTAAATCTTTAAAAGTGGCCACTTGGCTGTGCAGCTGTGAGGAATCTTCAATAAAATGCATCCAATTAACATCGGTTTAGAATTAGATGGTGCCAGGACATATTTTGCCAAACAATGGCAACTGCAACGTCATCTGAATTTCTGGGTATTGGGTTGTCTTTGTGAAACGGGTCAAGCTGTCATCCTTCTGTACCTTTTTCCCTCAATGGAACATGCTTTTCAATTAATTTAATTTGTGCTTCTAGCCTCAATTAGTGACAACAGTTGATACAGAAGTGGGGAAAAGAGTGAAAAACGCCTCTATGGACATAAACTAAAGATGAAAAGTAGAAATAAGCTAAAAGGTAAGTCCCAAAGCTAAGCATTAATTTGCCATCACACCACATATTTGTTACCCAAAACATTTAAAATTCTGATAGTCATTACTCATTTAGCTTTAGATTAGGCCTACATGTTTCATTGTTTCCATGTGCCAATCTTTTAAGTTTGAGCAGTTATCAAAGCAAGCAGCCATGGTTGTTTGGACTTCATTTAATTGAATTAATACCGTATATTCACACATATAAGCCGCCCACGCAAAGAAGCCACACCCTAGTTTTAGGTGCCATTTAAAAAAAAACACTTTGTCCACGCATATAAGCCGCAGACCAAAATGTTGGAATAGGTGCATAAATAGTGAAGAATAATGTGTTAGTCAATTCAAACAGAGGCAATACAATGTGTAGTTTTTTTCATTTTTAATGGTTTGCCACGATGTATTTCTCTTCGACCTCTCCTCTCGCAACCAAGCGCGATCAGTTGAAAGAGTAGTCTGCAGGGTTGTCTTTCAAATGTTTATGTTTTTAATTAATTATCTGTAATTTATCAGAGAAAGAGAGAGAGAGAGGTCGGAAGCCTGTGATTCGAAGGAGAGGTACTGGGTGTGTGTGCATCGCTAGGCTTCGCATCAAATGCTGCGCTTATATCGTCGTGTAAAATGCCTCTAGTAGTCAGTGGCATTGAATCGACCCAAGAGATACGATGATGCGCGGACAATGCTGCAGTGTGGCCTAGCGTACGGCGGAGACCAGGTAGCAACCTTCCAAAGCGCACGTATATTGACGTAAAATTGCCGATTTTTTTCACGCATGGATATAAACCGCAATCGGGTTTTGAGGGGATCAAATTTGGGAAAAAAAGTGAGGCTTATATGCTTGTAAATACGGTGGTACTTCAAAGATTTGATGTTGTGGGTGGTGTCTGCATGTAATACTGTTCATGAAGGCCATCAAACACTCATGTTAATTGTAAATTTACGCTACTTTTAACAATTTTTAAATTACTCCCTTAAATTGCGTTTAAATATATTTTTGATAGCAGCCCTGACATAAAAATGGGTATTACATGGAGACCACAGTTAGCTGGCTCCAGTTTTTGAATGTCAGAACAAATGTGCACCACCATCAAAATTAGGGCTGTGAGACTACTCAATTTCGAATCCATGTCGAGTCCGATTTTAAGTCTTAAAGTAGGACCTCGATTTTAAAACTCGAGCGAGATCGAGCAGCAATGAGAATTAGGGTTGCCAGACGTCCCGATTAGGAGTTGTGTCCCACGTCTCGATTCGTTTTGTATCGGGACATGTTCTGTCCCGATTTTTTTTGTAATGTAGCAACTCAACTATAAAAATTAGCATATTGGTCTCATCTCGGCTCGCCACTTAGTAAAATCTTCCGGCCACTCGCGACGAAGACAATAACGTTCTTGTCGTCTGCAATTCACTACCACTCTCAATACATCAAAATCAACATTAATATCGCTTTCGCCCTGGGCCTTGCCTAGGCTTACGGGATGTACCTGAACTGTCACTTTCCGATGAAAACTCATTAGTAGATCGTTAAAATTATGTGTCGATGTCATTATAATCTTTTGTCACCTGAAGAAAATCCACCAGCATAAAAAAATCCATATTTGTACTGTGTAAGAATCCACATATTAATAAAGAACTTGAACTTGAACTTATATAGGTAACAATTTTGTGCTATCTCAAAAGTCCAGAAAAAACGCGTTGAGAACAATCCGCCATAAGATTTTGCGACATCTGTGGAAAGTCGATTTATTGAAAAATGTCGTTTGCGAGCAATTTCGGCTTCTCTAACGACCACATTCGAGCCGAGACTTGCAGCGCTTTATGTTGGCAAACTTTTTATCTATTACGTGCCGGCGACGGCGGCTCGATCGATCACTAAACTACATTACCGCAAATTGAGGAATCGATTTCAAGTTTCAAATACTCGACTTGACTCAAAATTTTGGGTACCCGCACAGCCCTATTAAAAATCCAACCAGCAATTATAGTTAACAGTAAAAAATATTCTCTATCCAGGCAATTACAGTCAGCTGTAACTAAAGATTGCAATTAGCTGCAATGAGTGACTGACTGCAGTCCCCAAGTAATACCCCTTTAAGCATTAATATGCTACAAGCAAGTTACATAATAAACCTGCCTCTAACTACCATGCATAGTACTTGTCAGTATATCAATCAGAAATAACATGACTTTCATTTACCTTTTTCTTAACTTTTGGAACATCACCATCTTCTTTTTTTTGTTGTTTTTTCTTTTTTCTGATGTAATCAAAGCCAGAACGAAATTTGCGCCGACCAGTTCGCAGTTTAATACGTTTTACTAGAGGGGCTTTTCTAAGCTCATTTTCTGATTTAACACCCTCCGCAAGTGCTTTGATAGTAGAGATCTGAGGCAGTAAATCTACAAGTTTGTAGTTTTTGTCTTTGGGATCAACTTCTTCCGACATCTTTGTGGCAAGAACTCGAATAAGGTTCAGATTTCGTCGTCTCCCTCCTTGTAAAAGATGCCGTTTAGAATTAAGCACAGCCTTGTTGCTCCGAAGCATTGCCGCACTGCGACCTACAGCCTGGTTTCCCCGGCCTTGAGAAGTGTTGCTGTTTCTTCGCCCCCCGTCCACTCCCAAGTTCTCATCCTGGCAAGTAGGAGGACACGAAGCCGGTCGTTCTTCGCCAAACACTTCCCTAATAGTCGCCCGGTGGCGCATCACTCTAGTCTGTGTCCGCGTCCGAGATTTGAAAACTATAGGAGCAAACGGTGAACCTAATGAGCTACCATTCTGTAGAAAGGCATCCCGAAAATTGGTCACGGTCTTTCTTCGGAAGTATCCCAAATAAACGGAATCTTTAATTTCGGAATATGGGTCCTTCTTCAAGTCATCACCGCACTTTTTCTTCGACGATGCTTTACCCTTCTTATATGGGCCACGCTTAGGAGCCCCAATACCTAGACTAGGAGTTGGCAAAAGTTCGGGTGCAGTTTTGCGAGGAAGAATGCGAGCACCTGGCCGTTCTAACCACTTATTTTCACCCACTTTCTTACGCGGAGACTTGGTCATACCGTACTTCTGAACCAGAAGATTGAGTAAAGAGTTATTCTTCTCTTTGATCTGACACTTTTTATCTTTTTGCTTGTTAGAGGTAATTGAGGAAGACGTTGCTTCTGACTCACAAGGCATCGATAGGTTAGAGTTTGATTCCACATCACTCTCTGCATCCCACCGACGAAGGAGATTAGAGGAAATAGTATTTCGTTTTGCTTGGAAATCTGTTGAGTCCATGGTTGACGCAGCTGGTGAGTTAGGACACGGGTCCAAGTCAGGTAGAGATGCGCACAGCCGAGATGTGTCAGGTGGACGTGATATATTGATCAGTCTGGCTGGCATTCTTAGAGATCGCTTGAAACGATATACTTGCTCTTCCCAACCTGGTGTAAAGTCAGAGCCATCACCAAAATGAGGGATTTTTTTCTTTGGACTTGATTTAGTTGGTGTGCCCGAAGTTTTGCGTGGCGATGACGGATCCTTGGATCGAAGACGCATGCCCGACTTCGAATCTTCCTCATCTTGTTGGCGTTTCCGACGTCGCAATCTTTCCGCTACCGTCTCCACTTTTACTTTAGACTCGTCATCACTTGTATCACTATCACTAGCTATTCTATCATTTGAGCTATCTTGACGTTTCCCTAGGCGTGCCTTAATCTCCGCAAGGCTAATCTCATCGTCGACGTCATCTTCTTCACTCTTGAGCCGGGCACGCCTCTTTCTCAGTGGCACATCTTTGGAATCTAAAACCTTACGTTTTTTCAATTCATTTGAGCTACATTCGTCTTTGATTTTCTCTTTCTTTATAATTACTGTATTTGCTTCAATGTTTTCCTTTTTCACTTCTGCTTCACTTATCACAAATGGTTCACTCTTGAAATTGTTTTCATTCACCTCACTCTTATTATCTATCTCACATTTGACTCTAGCCTCCTCCATATCTACTTTCTTTCGGCGACCTCTTCCCCGCTTTGTCCCTACTCTCAACTCCTCCAGGAACTTGTCACATGTGTCGGACCAAAATGGATCCAGCGGTTCAGACGGTTCCTCAACCGCAGTCAACACTTGAGCGGGCTGTTTCGGGTGATGTCTTCGGTCCTTCCTCATCTCGTTGAGAGTCTGCCGCTCCAGCACCGGCATCTCGCCCTCAGAGTCCGAGTCTCGGAAGTCGAACACGGAGGTTTCAGATGAACTGCGTAGGCCAGACAGGTCCCTAGGGGGTAGGAAGGGTCCCATGGGTCCGAGCACGGGAACTCCTGGAATGCTTCCCACAACTCCTTGCTCTTCATCCGGGCGACTGAAGAGGCGTCGCCGAGGTGGTACCACTACTCCGCGCTCCCGAGTCAGCTTGGGGGGGCTCCCACCACTTGAAGACGTACCACCACCAGCATTAGCCTGCACATAACCAAAACCAAAGTGTTAATATCAGCGTGATATGGATTTGCCATTACCATTAGCTCTCCATTGCAGGACAGAAACCAAAGAGACATATGTTTTAAACTTTAAAAAAAAATTAAGTGCCAATGCATCAGTATGAGCAAGAAATGGATGTATACCTAACTACAAAGTGAAGTTAAATCTTTATGTGGAGGAAAAGTTGTACTTTTTATGTGCAAAACACAAAGATATCTCCAGCAAAAATTACATTAATTGCCAAAAGTTACATTAATCAGCAAAATTGTTATTATTTGGATGAATATGGTTTCGACTTCACAATTTTCATCATCCACACACACACATGATCACATAATCATCCCAAATTGAAGTTATTTCTGTTGATTAACTACTACTAGGAGGCAGGGCCGGATTAAAGCATTTGACGCCCCTAGGCTATAATATTTTAAGCGCCCCCTGTATAAGCCCTGCAGTGGCGTATCCAGGGATGTACAATGGGGGGTGATATGCCAAACAGGGACGGGGTCTGGGGCAAAGCCCCAGCCGCCTGGAGGCCTTTTCGCCAAAGGTGAAAAAAATTTCACGTATTTGACGTTTTGAACGCCTGTAAACACGTTTTAGAGTCATACATAGCACCTACAGTGCTACTGTATGCAAATCATCTAATTTCTTATCTTATTGAATGGTGCATCTCCTGCAGGTTACTTGGTTGCAGGTCAGTGTGCTGATCATGGAAGGGGGGATGTAACAATAATATTGAGGAGACAAGGCAACTTTGTTGCACGGAGCTCTCAGAGGGCGCAGTTAGCCATGGTTAATACGGGCCTGCTAGGAGGAACAAATCAAAATCGTAATACACAATTGAACTAATAATAATATTAATCTCCTTTAAAATAAGATATGTGGATAAAAGACAATCAGTCAGGATAATAATAATTATGCAAATTGTGAATAGCAAAGTGAAATCCACAAAATACATAGGTACCGGTTTTCCTAAAAATATAGACCCAAAATTGCTGAATGAATCGCAAAATAACACTACTTTGATATTGACATCTTACTGTGAATCCGCAAAATACATGGGAATTCGTGAAATAAACCCGAAATTTACGAAAAAACTGTGTCCTGAACAGCTGGCTCGCTAGTTACAAATTCATGCGGTGGCGAGAAAGGTCTGCACTCTGCAGCAGATGGCATTCATAAGTACTTTGGGCAGCCTTACAGCATTTATCCGTCACACCATATGAATTTGCTATTTGAATGTTTTCTTAAACGTCAGCGATTACAGAAGGTAATTAGAATCAAATAGTGGGTAAGGAATAGCTTCGTTGTTAATACCAACTACTCAGGGGAGATGTGGGCGAACAATTTCAAGGTAGTTCCATACAGACTCACTGCCGCGCCACCAGAGCCAGTACTACCAATTTTGTTGTTGTGGATTAGTGTAGAAGACGGTAATTATCCTAAGGCTGGTAACACTGTACCCTTACCAGCAGGTTTTCCATTTGCTACCTCGGCATGTGTTAAATTCGGAAAGTAGACAGTATTAATAGCGAGGCTTTTCTTATTACATTATATTTTAGAATGTACTGCAATTTTTTTTTAAAAGGTCTTAGTGGGACCTAATAAACACACTGCCTAAACGTGAAATTACAATGTTTTAAAACAAATTTTTGATCAATTAAAAACATTTATGTAGATTACCATTTAATTATAAATAAATTCGTATTTTAGAGTCTACCCACTCAGTCAAATAATTGATTTTCAGTGGGGGACAGTAAACCAAGCCAACCCTGTAAGCCCTGATGCAATCAATGAATGAGCGATATCCAACCAAAGATCGATATTTTTAATAGGAAATATAGCAATCAGTGGTATGGACAGTGCGAACACTGCGAACACCCGCGGATCAATGCCAGAATCAACAAGGCCGATTCAGATTAAATTTATTATGTACCTCGTTGCTAGGTCGGCTCCAAAGTCACTGTTTACAAATTATTAACCCAGAACTGATGGACTCAAGTCCAAATCAGAAGTTTAAAAACTTCTGCGTATAGCGGGAATTGAACCCTCTGCATTGGAAGAATAGATTCTAAAAAATTAGATTTTATGAATCTAATTTGAAGATGGTATTTCTTTTAGAATTAACTAAATAACACAATTTAAAAATAAATTATTATTCCTATAAAATGCACATCAAATCCCCGTTTGAAAAACAAGACAAACTGACGTTACGGAATGGTTAGAAGGTGTCTGTGTACCTACTTTAACGTTGTCCGTCATTATTAATTAACAGAAAGTTTATAAAATGAAAGGGTACAATTCTCAGGTCCTCACTGAGCAAGGTTTCATCTGCAAAATTATCTGTGAATAAATTAAGCTTTTTCAACCTAGGGGACCAAGTAGTAGAACTTGCAAAGCTAGTTGAAGAATGCACGAGAGCATACAAAAATAAACGACTTTTTGTTTTATGTTAATCGAAGAATTTATTTGCCATTCACTGAAAATAGTATTACTTGTGTTGAAGGTGTTGATATGGCCTTGGACATCTCGCCAGGCTTGTCTTCGGAGCCTATCAAGGCATTAGGAGGGGGCGGTGAAAACACTGTTGGAGTTCCAGGAGTTGTTCTCGCAGAATGTACAGAGCTGTTGGACACTGAGATCACACTAGATGATGGCGTCGGGCAACGGAATGACTGATGATGAGATGCGTTCAAGTGCTCCATTCCAGGACCAACCTATAATCCAATAACATTTTAGTAAGTTTTATGTATCTTTATGACCAACACTTTGTTAACTTTGTTGACAAAGTATAAGTTTACCCAAGATGCATAAGTCCCAACAATACATAAAGTAGGGTCTAGAGATATGGTTTTTAGCATTTAAATTTAGAATATTTAGCATTAATATTTTCAAATTTAGTATTTTGAAGAATCTATTTTTTCTTTCCACCAAAATCCTAAATGTGGGGTGTAGAAGAATACATTGCTAAACTAGTTCTCAATAGGTATGGAAAAAATTATGTTTAGTAAAATTAGCATTTGTAACATTTTAATAGTATATGTTAATCAATTTAGCACCAAAAGCATAATGAGCTAAATAATGTATTGTTATATCCATACCCCGCCATATGGTACATAAATGAAGGGGCACCCTGAAAAGGTATTTTCCCTCTTAACTTTAGTGCACTCACATTGTTAATTTCTTGTCTGAATAAAATTAAATAAATAATTGAGGGAAAGAACTTAGTTATATTGGATAACAAATTCAGTGCATAAAAGTTGGTGAATACTAAGTTGCCGAGTGGGGAAAGCATACACCTGAAAAAAAATTATCAGTTCTGGGAAGAGAGGGCAGAGATAGTCAGTGTATCACTAACTATTAATGAGCAACAAGTGACCAGTGAAATAGTGAGCATTGGTAATTAACCTGCTAAAAGTGCAACATTGAGTATGGCCAATAGTTACAACAAGCTAGCAAGACTATTGAAGATCACCACAGTGACAGCGGCGTCGGAGCAGGGGGGGCAGGGGGGTAGCTTGCCCCCCCTGAGCTTACTGAGGGGGGCGAAAGTATCTTCTCGCCTCCCCTAGTAAAATGACAAATTAACCATTAACCAAAATACACGCGTTTTTCGTTTTGATTCATCTTTTATCATTTCTGTTTTTCCTTCAGGAAAGCCCCATAACTACTTCTAAAACACATAAAAACCACTTCAAAAATACGTATTTTTCAAAAAATTGCCTGCGGCGCTATTGTGGGGGTGTCAAATACAATTACAATTTACAAACATTGATTATTGTAACTAGCTTTGCACTTTCTTTGAAAGAAGGAAAGTATTTCAGAGATGTCAATCAGATATTGTATTATTTTTGGTGTTTGGATGTATCCGTAGATGGAGGATGTCTCTTGGCACAAACAGCCCCTCACCCCGCAAACAAGCACAAATCGAGAGAAAGAGGAAGCCGCTGCAGTCTCGCGAGTCGCGATGACCGCTACTGCACAAAGGTAGAGCTTATATTAACTATACAAGCATCGGCAGCAACTGGGGAACGATCTTTTTGTGCCCTAAAAGTGTTACAAGGGAGAATCGTTCTCAAATGAGATCATCTGCTACTCCTTCATAAGAAGCTAGCCAGCGTAATAGATACAGAGATAGACCAAATCTGTACTACTAAAGTTTGTAAACAAAACTACTGACCGTCGCAAAGTGTTTGGTACTTTTCACCTCTAAAAGCTACCAATATTCAAAACAGTGGCACCGCGTATCCGGGGGGGGGGGGGGGGGGGCTCACCCCCCCTGAAATCCACTTAAATGTGGATTCATCTATTATATTTTCTTTTTTTCGTTCAGCAAAGCCCCTAAGCTACTTCTAAAACACATAAAAACCACTTCAAAAATAAGTATTTTTCAAAAAATTGCCTGCGGCGCTATTGTGGGATGTAGGGACACCCCCACCATTGCGTTGTTCGTCCAAGCCCCCCCCCCGAAAGAAATTCCAGCATACGCCACTGACTCAAGGACATTAGTTGCATATTATGTAACCATGTAACTATGTATGGAAGCATGTACTTTTCCTGGTAAAGTTCGCCCCCCCCTAAAAAAATAGACTTCCGACACGCCTGCACAGTGAATTGGCTATGGACCATAGCCTATGGTACATATTATTTAATCGTTTTATTTTACTGTTATGAATAATATTAGCAGTGGTGAGTGCCATTAATTCAAAGGAACTGCAAAGGTAAATAATGCAGTTTCACCTGTTTCAGTTCTGCCTTGGTCCTGATGCGCGCAGCGAGGTATGCAGCAAACCCGTCCAGCTCTTGGGTGGGTGTTCCCTGCTGAAGCCCAGTATTGCGTGTAATCTCGGTAAACTTCTGGCTGCCAGAGTCCTGGTCCAGACGCACAGAGTCGATTGCTCTCGGAAGATGCAGCTTGTGTTGCGAGGTGTGTGCATTCTCGACCGCGGTACTGAAAGGTGGGAGACTGAGCCTGCCTGGGGGAAGCGAGGGTGATAACGAAGGTTTCTGCAGAGGCATTAGCTGGACGGGAGCCTCAGGGGGGTGCGGTTGGCGCTGTTGATATTGTTGTTGAAGTTGGGCATTGTGTTGAAGTTGATTCTGCAACAGAGTCATCCGTGCCTCCTTCTCTTCGAGTGTATTACGTAGGATATTGAGAACACGTTTGTCAGCCGCTCCCCCGCTAGGCATCGAGACACGTACTGGCCGAGGTGTAGTCACTGAACTTAACAACCTGTGTAGGTTTGGCCCTCGGTTGGAGGAAGGTTGGGTAGGTCCTGCTGCGGTCGGGTTGAAACTGTGCTGCTGTGGTAGATTGACTCTAGGGGTGTTTGCATTTCTTTGGACATACTGCGGGTCTTGAGCGGCCGTGCTGCTGTTGCTCTCACTGTTGCCATTAATGGGTACCTGCTGCTGCTGCTGTTGGCGAGAGGATGCGTAAGATGACAGTCTTTGCTCGATCTGCTGGTCGATAGTTTGTCTCCATGTGTCCGGACGAGGTACCTTGGCAGGCGACGCGTGCCGTGCCTCACCCATCATTCTCTTGTGTAGACCCTGGTTGGGGTAAGCAGCACTGTTGGGCACTTGACGATAATCTACTCTTCCGCCGCCAAAGCCTGTAGAACCCTCAACAACTCTCTTTGCAGGGTCATACCCAGCTGGTACCGGTGGTGTATAATGACTATTGTTCGAGTAAGATTGAACAGTTGGGGAAGGTTTGCTGGGCTGTCTATGTTGAGGTTGGGATGTTGTAGGATAATACTGTGACTGTTTATGCTCAAACGATTGTTTATACTCAAATGTAGGAGGGTGTGGCTGGCTGTTTTGATCAAATGTTGGAGCTTGTGTCACCTTATATTCGAAACTGCCCGATTGGACATGCTTCATACTATAATGGGAGGGTTGTGGTTGTTTATTATGGTCATATATACCTTGTGAAGTTTGTTTAACATCAAAATTAGCCGTCTGCAATTTCTTAAAGTCATAAGACGCTGGTGCCGATTGTTTATGATCGAAAGTAGTGGGCTGAGTTTGATTGTTTTCATAAGGAACAGTTGATTTGCTATGGTTATAACTGACTGGTTTTATATGCTTGCTGTGGTCATAATTCACAAGCTGCGATGGTTTATTATGATCATAAGCAGCAAGGTGCATTTGTTTACTGTGGTTATACGATGCTGGTTGAGGTTGTTTTCCCTGATCAAAAGCTGAAGATTGTATTGGCTTGCTTTGGTCGTAAGAGGCTGGTTGAGTTTGTTTATGGTGTTCATAGCCTGCAGATTGTGTTTGTTTACCAGGATCATAAGTTGTGGGTTGTGTTTGTTTGCTGTTTTCAAAGGATGTTGGCTGAGTGAGTTTATTTTGGTCATAAGTGGTCACAGGTGTTTGTTTGTGCTCGTATGTTGCAGGTGGTGCTTGCTTGATTTCATAAGGTGCCTGTTGTGTTTGCTTATTATGATCGTAGGTTGTCGGTGGAGTAGCTTTCTGATTGTACAGAGTAGAATGTGCTGATTTATGATTGTAGTTTGCAAACTGAGCATATTTGCTGTCATAGAGGGAAGATTGTGCCTGCTTATGATTGAATGCAGATGCAGACTGTGCAAGCTTATGGTTGTAAGGTACAGGTGGTGTCTGCTTTGCATCATACGCCGAGGATTGAGCAGACGCGTGGTTGAACGGCACTGAAGGAGGTTGTTTATGATCAAACAAACTGGAAGCGGCAATATTCTTAAAACTACCAACATGAGGCAGTGCATTGGAGGAATGCTGCTGAGGATAATGCTGTGGATTTTGAGCTCTGTCACTCGGCCGTTGAATACTTTCCGGACCATATGACGATGGCGCAGCACTATGCTGATGTGCAGCAAAATTAGCAAGGAAGTCAATTTTAGGAGCACCAATACTTTTCGATATTGAGTTATTGGAGGTTACAGGGGTTCGAGGAGTTCCACGGGAGTCCATCGTTGGATATGCAACACTCGAAGGCAACTGCAATGCTGGCAGCGGCGTACGGTTTTTTGAGCTGGCAACTGGTGATGGGGAGTAGTTTCTACCGCTGAAACTACCCTCAGAGTCGTCAATCGCAGTAGAATCCGCCGACTGTCGCACCGTCTTCACGGAGAGATCCAGAGGAGACTCTCGTTTAGTCCTTGAAGTTGCCGTAGGCCTTGGCGTATTAACAGGCGTTAGTGCCGGAGACTTTTGATGCCCATTGACCATAGCATTCTGTTGTGAGGGCACTGGGACCGTCGGCGACACGTTGAAGTAGGGCAGCTGTTGAGTGGGATATTGCGGCTGTCTGGAGGGTGGTTTGGTGGGCTGCTCAGGTAGTGGGTGATATGAGAATTGCGGTTGCTGAGGGTGGGAAGACACAGGGGTAGTCGATGAGGAAGTTGAGGATGACGTCGAAGACATGGAAATGGAAGTGGGTGTCGATGAGAAACTATGATACGAAGCGGAGACGACGGTGGGAGTTGGCACAGAGGAAGGCACTACACCCAACTGTTGATACTTTGGGGCCTGATGACCATACTGTGGTCTTGCTGTACTTCCAGTTGCACCACTCACGAATTGTGCCTGGTTCTGTCGCGGCAGTGTATATTCCGACTGTTGTGTCCTGTGAAAGCCTTTGCTAGATGCATGAGACGTCTGTGGCTGTATTCTCGGCGTTGTGAGTGAGTCCCTACTGCTACGACTAGAATGATAGTTGGACAAAGCGGCAATCGGTGGGAGGTTGTGACCTTGAGGTCTCTGTGGTGTTGGGTAGTTTGATTGATTCATATCCGAAGGATTAGGACGATTTCCATTGAAGGCAGCGTTCGGCGTCTTCACGTGATGTGCCATCGTCGGCGTAGTGACCACGTGCGCCTGAGGCATTGTAGTCGCAGCCACCTCCTTCCTCTGGTAGGTGGGGGCGGAAGAGATGGGGGGCCAGTAGGACAGCACCGCAGGCGATCCCGGCACGGTCGTCGACTGTTGCGCCATGCTCGTTGCGGGCGTCGAAGTGGGAGGAACATGGTTGGATGGCGGGCGCTGGGGTTGGGGGTCGCCGGCGGCCGAAGGTGGCGCTGTTGGTGGCTGGGTAGAGTTGGCGGCTGGAGATGGAAGGCCTTGGAAGTATTGACGTGCTCCCTCTAGCACATTGCTGAAACTTATGTCCATCTCCAGGAGACTGAAACAAAACAAAACAAAACAAAACAGTTAGTACAAGGTATGGAAAAAAACAAGGTGGCTTATTCCATGAGCAGGTACATTGGTGTTGTGTATATATACTCCACCGCATGCTAGGTTGTCTTGTCTACACTACCTACACAAATCCCGTTCATTCGCGGCTCAACAGACAAAATAAAATAATGAACAGGATTCGAGAAGGAGAAAACTACAAACTACTGTCATGTTTTAATGTCAATATGGGATTATTTTCAAAGTTTAAAACTAACATTCTTTAATAATAATATGATGTTTCTAATAGCAGGTTATAGCTACGGTTTATAACAAAAACATTTTAACCTAATGTAAGGTTGTGCCCTTGCAAGCATGTAAATTGTGAAATAATAATTTAGCCTGCATTTGCACAGCAAAGCATGTTATTTAAGAGGAGCAAGCTCATTGTACGTGGTTTAAAATGTCTCAACCAATTTTAGTCGCATCTATTTGTGACTTTATATAATTGTGTAAAATTTAATTGTGAATGCATCCATCACATCACATTTCCAATAATTGATAACAGAAAATAAACAAAAAATTAATTCAATTTTCTTTTATTTAGAATCTGTCAAAATGGTCAAAAACACCCAAATAACTACGCATTTTCTGATTGATCTATGATAGGAAATACTGAAAATCTGATATGATAGGCACGTACTGATGTCCTTCATTATCAAGTATGCCAAGTTGTATTCAGATGTAATGATTTATGGCAGCAGGACAAGGAACAATAGACTAAAACATAGAAAACACAAGAAATACGAAAGTCCAAGAGGAAACACAACAAGAGTCCAGCAAGAATAAACACACAAAAATCATTTATTAGAATCTTTTGTGAGCATTATAATGTTTCTCTGAGCGCTTATTTCGTGTTCGATGTGGAGACGATGTGAAATAGTATAGTCTCATAGCACTTCTTGTAAGTTAATTTTATTTTTTATGTTATTTAAATTTGAGGTTGTTAATAGGTAGTTATAATTTATATTGTTATAGCCCTCCCCCTACCTTTATAAGAATTGCCTTGCATTCTGTATTCCGAATCTAGAATTTAACTGTTAGTCTGTAATAAAAATTTGTAATATAAAAAATATAGCCCTGCACAGACAAGCTGTATCAAAGTATAAATGTAATTTATGATTGTAAAGGAAATCTATTGGTTTGGTAATATATATTTTTAAGAAATAATAATAACAATTATTATTATTATTATTATTATTTAATTTTAAAAAATTATTATTATTATTATTTAATTTGGAAAAAAATTATTATTTTTATTATTAATATTATTATTATTACTAGGGAAACGCCAAAGTCGTTGTTAAACGAGTGAGTGACCCATGTGTATAGTATCCGGTATCATTCCCCATACTGGGCTAGATCGAGCCTTAGGTATGAGAGAAAAGACGATGTTCCCGGGTACTCAACACATGGCTCACTCACTCGTTTAACAACGACTTTGGCGTTTCCCTAGTTATTTAAATTGAACATTTAAAATGCGAATCATGTTCAAAACAGGCGTTAGCGAGCCGTTACCGGTTATCGAAAGAAAAGCAGAATGGTTCATCGTAAGTGGTACCTCTACCCTGAAACTCACTATACTGCTGGTTAGAGCAGAGGAGGGTTCGAAGCTAGTGTAAAGGCTCGTTTCCTCGAGTACGCTCGGCAGTCCGGTTAGTGAGGAACACATGCTGTCAAAGTACACGCTGATGGACTAGTTGTTGTTTAAAAATCGGCCCTTCTTCTGTTATATATCCATTATAACTCATGTCTCGATAAAGTGCATAAATATGAGACGTTAAGAATTTCAACACAATCATGTTCACGTATTAGCGTGAACATTACCAAATTTCCAAGATAAAACAAAATCACCTAAGTTTTATTACCCATTTAACACCCCTCAAAAATATTATGTGGGTGTAAAAATATAAAAAAGTTCGAGCTAATGGGTATCGAACCCCAATCCTCCGTGCGGTAGTCTGAATGCTTACCAATAGGCCATGCAAGCCACGTAGTTATCGTCCCACTAGCTGCTACTAAACAAATGCTATGGATATTTTTAAAATCACATTTTTATTTATTGTAGGCATAAATCGCAATGGATCTAGCTGATTTTGTTAACAGTTCTCAGTAAACTCGTACCGGATGTCTGTTTAAAATTTCAGCGCAATCTGTTCAGCGGTTCGGCTGATTTTCGACGTACAGACAGACAGAATCACAGAATGAGGGCCGTTTGAGTTGAATGGAGACACTCAGTCGCTCCGCTCCCTCGTTTAATTACTAGGGAAACGCCAAAGTCGTTGTTAAGCGAGTGAGTGAAACATGTGTATAGTACCCGGTATCATTCCCCATACTGGGCTGGGAGAAACGGGAAATGGGGGAAACGGCGATGTTCCCAGGTACTCTTAGTTTTTTTTTTCATTTTCAAAGTAACACTTGGCTCACACACTCGTTTAACATCGACTTTGGCGTTTTCCTAGTTTAAATTGAACATTCAATTTGCGAATCGTGTTCAAAACGTATTAGAGTGAAACATTAACAAATTTCCATGATGAAACAAAATCACCTAATTTTTATTTCCCATTTCACACCCCTCAAAAATGATATGTAGGTGTAAACATATAAAAAAGTTCAAAACTAACGAGTATCGAACCCCAACCCTCCGTGCGGTAAGCTCTATGCTTACCACTATGCCATGGCAGACACGTAGAGTTCGTCCCGCTAGCTGCTACTAAACAAATGGTATCGATATTTTAAAATATCAGGGATTAAATCGTAATGGATCTAGCTGATTTTGTTAACAGTTCTCAGTAAACTCGTGCCGGATGTCTGTTTAAAATTTCAGCGCAATCTGTTCAGCGGTTCGGCTGATTTTCGACGTACAGACAGACAGAATCACAGAATGAGAGCCGTTTGAGTTGAATGGAGACACTCAGTCGTTCCGCTCCCTTGTTATTATTATTATTATTATTAGTATTATTATTATTATTATTATTATTATTATTATTATTATTTTATTTATTTGGTAGGTTTCTGTATTTAAATGTTTTCTATAATTTCGGTTGATTGCATTAATAGTCGCATTTTGTGGCCACTCGAAAAAAAATAATATGGTCGAGCTAACTTTTGTTTAAAGAAGTAACTCGACAATAAACATCTAAACTGATTAAACTGATTGATTTGCCATCTTTGGCAAATCGCCCGTGATAGTTTCCTTGCTACAATCCTGGACGGTTGTACTGGTTGCAGTGTCTGAATCTGCAGGCCTCACTCGCTGGTGGTTCTGACCTCGGTCTGGGGGTTCTGGGGCCGGGAGACGATGCTTTCTGTACCGACCTGTCTTCGTCACGATCACCTCTGGGGTGGACTTGGTCACAATCACCTCTGGGGTGGACTTGATCACAATCACAATAATAAAGCAGTTTTCCCTCGGAGTGAAGCTTGGACGCCCTGTTTGAGTACGAGTAGGAGCTTTGGGTGGGAGTACTGTTATCTGGTCTTCCCTCACATCAACGCTCATCACACACACACTCATCTCTCGATGGCTAGAGATCGGCCTTCGTTACCTCATCTCATCGTCACGTCAACATACTTTCTCTCGGCTCAAGGTGAGATGAGATCGCTAACAACATCAGTTCATGTGATCAGACTTGGGCGTTGGAGAGGTTGCTGGCCAGGCCCGAAAACCCATGTAGACTTTGGGACCATCCATATTATTAACTAACTCGAGTATCATATCGAAATTTAAATATGGGAAAAATTATTTAGAAACCTTGGGATTTGCCTCGTATATCGATAGCAAGAAACTAGTTAAATAGGGCCAGGGTTCAGTAATTTCATTATCATCTCCAAAACATGGCGGTCGCCACATGGGTAGGAACCGAGTTGTTGAGAGTTGCAACATAACGATTTCTTACTTGAGCTTATACTAGATTTTGAGGAGTGTTCATGCATTGCATTACATTACACACTAAAAACCCCAACGGTAGGAAAATAATATAAAACATAACGGTAATTTGCTTTGATCAAATGTATATATGATAAGCGAAACTGCCAGGCTGTCACTTCGATGAAACCGCAGCTAGTGTGCGACAGTGAGACGTGACGACTTGATTCGACAACAGTTCGGCAGATCCATAAAAAATACACTACAAACATAGTGGTGACATGTCCAATATCTTCAGAACGAACGAATGTCTGCTGAAAAGTGCAATTTTATATGTCTGTTCGTAATGTACCATAGACTAAAAGCGTTACAAGTTACTAGAATCACACCTGTCGTCTACAGCGGATGCGAGTTCGACTCCCAGTCCGGTCGTTGTGGCAGATGTTTCTTTACCCGCGTCAAGGTCTGCATGCTTGTGATACGAGTCTGATGTTGGGGGAAGTTCTGCAAGTACAACAATTTCACGTAATTCTGCACTTGTGTTGTGCTTTAGTTTTGAATACGAATTTACATCATGACCGTGTAGTAAGGTAATTATTTCCATTTCGGGGGGGGGGGGGAGGGGGGGGGGGGGGTCAATTTCCTTCAGACGCCAAGCCACCGGATGATGGCTTGAGCGATGTCACAGCGACTTGCGCGAGATATCGTCGGATTCGCCGGATTGAGGCAAGACAGAAAGTGAACTTGAAGGACTGAGTTTTGTATTTTTGTATACGGAATCGAGATAAAGATGAAAAACTCGTCTCGCACACAAAAATAAAAACAAACGTGAATGCATTATTCCTAGACTTTGTTTCTACCGTTAAAGAATTAATTTCGGGTAGTTTACATGCGGATGTCGATCAAATAAGAAGAAAAAGGATTTAAAAAGAAAACATTTATGTTGGTAACGTGATTGAGTTTTTATTCATAATAAAAGTTCCCAGCATGAATGTAAAGCAGAATGTGTTCGTGAAGTATTTGTGGCAATATTACTACGAGATGGTAAGGCATGCACACGACACGCACGTTCATAATTATGTAGGTTATTTAGATCGAGTAGTTTGTGTACGGGATCGTGCATTTAGGGGGGTGCCTCTTCTAGCAGAAACAAACAACGGTATTAACTAGAAAATTATTGCCTTTTCAATCCAATAGCCCAAGTTTTAAAATAGCTCTGGCGATTTAAATTATTACTTTGCAAGTTGTGTTTGCATGTATGACATGATAGGATTCAATCTGCATGAAAACGGTTTGTATGTTGGTGAAATTTGATACATTTCGAATCGCTCTTCATATTAAATGCTAGCAGTCAAGTGTTAGGGTACGTCTGTAATCGTTTTTCGACTGCTACCCTGCTAAAAACTTGCCTGCTCTGTGCTTGCCTGCTTACACCTCGCCTACTTAATGATTCTGTCAACAACTTCTCCAAGCCTGCTTATCATGGCTTCCCACTGCCTACTTAACGGACATACTTTTTTAAGTCGCTCTCAAAACCCACCCACGAGAAGGCGGTAGCTTGAGTTTTTTTTATAAATTTGTAAACAAACAAACTTTCTTGTGTTTGTTAGTCCTTTGTGCGTTGTATCTCTCGTTTTTGGCTTGTCATAGGGTCTAGACCTAGCATAACCTCGTTGGTCAAGGTCAAGAAGTTAAAATAAATTTAAAAACATCAAACTATATCACAAAACATTCAAAATGCTACATTTTGGCTGGCTAGGCCTAGGTCTAGGCTATCCTACGCTAGGCCTAGGCCCCACCTTTACCTAGCTATGCCCTAGGGCCTCGGCCTAAAACATGCATTTAGTTGTTTGAATTCCTGACACTGCTAATTTTCTACGTGGTAAGAAAATAATTCATTAAATATCAGATCCTAGGAACAATTTAAATTAATTAATTACAATCCTGCTTGCATTTCACTTCTTCGCATTCGGCCATCTTGTAGTAGGTGAAGTAGGCTCACAAGCATACACTTTCGGCGGACTACGCTCGGGTGCTAACCAAGCAGACGACCGATGCCTACTTGTGACATTTCGACGCCAACTCCATCACGTGACTTCCGGCTAACGAGTCGACTTAGCCAAGCAGACTCGCTCAAAAAGTCGAAATTACAGACGCTCCCTCACTATATGCTCACTATCAATCAGGTGTGATGCATAAAACAATAGAACGTGTAGCCCAGCGTCATGGAGCGAATGTTCTATACGTTCTATCATCTCTTTTCAGCCAATCTCTATAAGAAAACTCGCAATGTCTGTAGGGGGTCTAAATGCGAATAAGAAGGAAGGGCGGTGAGCATTGATATTCAAATGAAGGTTGCTTGATTTGCATACGGATGGTATGGGAGGATGGCTGGCTATTAATAGCAGGAGAATGTTCTTTAATTGTATCTGTTGGTTGCCTCGCTCGAGTCGAGTCATTCCTCCCGACATTCCCATTCACAAGAAGTCGTTGTTTAGATAGCTTATCCATAATATCAGTCACGTCTAGACAGCTGAAACTGATGTGTGTAGCCTTGCAGCAGTTTATTACTTTATTAGCCAGTATTCGCATTGCTTCAAATCACTTCAATATGTGTTTAAAAATAAAGTCATCTAAAGATCAAAGGGGCTAAAAACCCCAAATATTATTTTTTACCACGAAAATTATATCTTGGAACTGTGATTTAACAGGAATTTTTCTATTTTTTAAATCTAGATGGCGAAAATTGACGTTTTGGAAAATTTCTTAAATCGGCTTTAGCCTGTTTCTTTTTTGGTGCACATAGATACTAGAGCATAGTACCAATCTAAAATGCCCATTTTTTACATCGTGTCTTGTAACTGTGCCCAAATATACCCTCAAACACGCAAAAATATTCATTCCAAAATCACACCCCATCTTGGTAATCAGCATATTTTGAACAAACTACTTGCTCAAATTACAAAACAAAATATAGAAAATTTACAGAAAAGGCTGTCGAGTACGTCAATAATGGCCAATATTTTTTTGGATCAAAATCCTCCAAGGTCACGGGGCATTAAGATCGTCCCCGTGTTATTTCTTATGGGAGATTTTTGCCGATGGGACCTAGCTCGAAAAATGTCATGTTTGACAATTTTTTGGGAGGTCATGGTGGCCCCAATAATTTTTCTGTTAATTGCTAAATTCATTACTAGTAAGCCTGAATGAAAGGTATTTTTTGAGTTTAGCGGTTAAATACCCCTTTAAGGCTATTCACCGCGTTTTTCTATTTTCCAAAATATGCTACTAAGTTAAGATATAGTGATGGCTTTGAAACATGCTATTTTAGAAAATCAAAATATTATTTTTTCAAATTTTCTGATCGGTACACAATATAGCCACCCAAAATAATTTCAAACTTCATTCGCCAGGGCACACCATTCAACGTACGGTGTTGTGCTTTTGTGACATTAATTTTTAACTGTTTTTCTATGGACTGACTGAGAGAAAACAGATTATTTTAACATTGTCTTTCCTGCGAATTTTTCGTTGGCGGTATTTTTACCGATTTGTACCCCCAAACGAAAAAATTCGCAAAAAAAGACAATTTTTAAAATAAATCTGTTTTCTCTCAGTCAGCCCAATAAAAAAACAGTGAAAATTTAATGTCACAAAAGCAAACCCCCAACCTGGAAGGGTCCCCCTGGCAAATTTTGAAGTTTGAAATTATTTTGAGGGGGCTATATTGGCCGTGACCGGATCAAAAAAAATTGGAAAAAATTTTTTTGTTTTCTAAAAAGCTTTTTTTCAAAGCCATTCACTTTTTTTTGACTTATAGCAATTTTGGAAAATAAAAAAACGGGGGAAATACCCCTTTAAAGAAAGGAGTTTCTTTTCAATTTGCAGTGGATTACATTAATTAGTATACAACAGAATTTAGGCTAGTAGGTCAACGTTTTGACTCTTTGAGTTTAATTCGTGAAATGACAAACATTTATTTGTTTCGTAAATTTGTCCCTCTCAATTTTGAGTGATAATTTTAATACGTTTATTAGATCTGGTAACACTGATGATCTCAGTTTCTTTGGCGCGAATAATCTTTGCCGTTGAAGCGCCCTAAAACTACTAATACTGACTACTAATTTTGTACGATAAAAGAGTAAGACGCTGACAGCGACAGGATATGTATGACTGTATGTCTTGTGCTACTAGGGTCGTATTTGGACACGAGCGTATAGACTTTAGTTGATGTATGCAGCGGACGACTACTTAAAAAATTACGAAGACTGTTTGGGGGGGGGGGAGTTGACCACGGACGGTGCTTTACTTTCGTATCAGGTCCCTACGCAAGCACTGCACATTTGTATTCATACTCTTTATCCGAGCCGTGTCCTCTATGGTTATGAAAACAACTCAAGAAAAAGCTGCCTGATCGTAAAGAGAGAGTAGATGACGCTTCTTGTCACTTGATAAACACCTGGTATAAAAATAAATACAAGGTAATAACTGCGGGGGGGGGGGGGGGGGGGGGGGGGGGCCGAGACAAAGGGGCCACAATTTTTTTTAATATGGATGGAGGTATTTTTTTTTGGTTATTGAGATAGATAATTCTATTTTTCTAATTTTGCAATTTGCTCTGAGCTCCGAACCCGCATTAACTGGGGGGCAGCCCCCAGATCCCCCCATTGTACACAATCATGTACTTCACCAAGGAAATAGCGTATATCCATAAATTATTTTTGGATGACACCACTGACTATACCCACCCACATACCCTTTTCCTAGTCGTGCCCCACACAAAAACAAAAACAATGGCTATAGTTACACCACTGCGCGCATGTACGCACGAAACAATGATGTGTATACATACATCAGTTTGGTCAGTCTGTCCAACGAATACAAAATAGTGAAGGCGAACCTTTCGATTTAAAATAATACCATAATATTGACAATAAAAGATATTTTATTTATGATTTACATTACTAGGTCATTCACTGAGGGCCGGAGAAACAAAATAGAGTGGCAGCACACATAGTTTCCGGTGTGTAAATGACCTCTAGGTGGCCTACTGCGCGGCCATCGCAACCTCTCTCTCTCTCTCTCGCTCTCTCTCTCTCTCTCTCTCTCGAACGCTCGCCCCTCCCTCCCACCTCTTCCAAATCCAACATCACAACACCGAAATATGCGTCGTCAACAATTGGAAAATATATATCATGAGACGAGGATTCGAAACGAATTAACCCGCATTGTTTTTCATGTTTAACGATAATTTAGGTAACTGAAGAGAATGAACCGATAAATACATTAGAAGTCAACATGAAGCCTACATGGTGGCGTGCACGAGGGTTTAGCGCCGTCTTGTTAGCGATGCCGAACAAGGCCAGGGCTAACCAAAGAATTCAACATACATAAGTTCTTCATACGTCAACGTCATGTTTGTGATGGTCGAGTTCAGGGAACTTGGTTTGGAGGATGTGTTGTACTTGTATGCATTATATTAGCGCGCTCGTGTATCGATAACATTTCATTCAATTTGATTGCTATAGGAACTAGACGAGTAATCCGTACAATATCTAGCGTAAGCGTAAGAATACCAAAGTAAGTAATTTACAATTCAAATATGAATAATATTGCAATTCACTGCAATGGCGTAACTAGGAATTATTTCGGGGGGAAGGGGGGGGGGCTGGTAGCTAGGGTCGCCGAAGACAAAGGCTTATAACAATTTGCACCATGATACTACTACAGTTATTTCGTCAATCACCATGTTTACTAGAGAAGGGTAACTAAAAAAAATCACCGTTTTGTTTATGAAGAATATACACTTTAGGTTTTGGGCGTAAATTTGATTGACCATGACTATGTATCAGTTTAAAAAGTATGTTATGCACAATAATAAAGGCAGTTTTGAAATAAATTAATAGTTCAAAAACCACAACTAAACTTCCTGCACTCGGACTCTGTAAACGATGTTTTACAGCAACTCTCTGTATTGTAAAAACTCACAAAATCAACGTGAAGTGGTCCATTTTAGTAAATTTCAACCTATTTTTGTATGGATGACGAAGCATACAGACAAAACATATTAGTGTTACAAAGGTGACTGTCGAACTGTTGAGCCTCGAAGAACAAACACCTAATCTGGTGCGGGGATGTCGAACACAGACGTCATATTATATTTTATGTTGGAGACATTTGGATGGTTATAGATATACCTAGGTTAGTTATTTCATGAATCGTGAAACAATCCCGTAGGTGTAATTGATTATACGGAAATGAATCAAGAAATTCAAATAAGGTTACAATCACCGACAAAAATGGATTTTTTAATTGCTGGATTGATTTCCATAGAATAAGATTGTAATTGGTAAATAGTGGGTTGGGACTTGGAGTGTATACAGGAATATTGACAACAATGACACGTAAAATACGAATATTGATAGGACGATCAATTTTAACGTAAAATACGAAATTTAAATATAACTGTTCGTAATTGATTTGAATTATTTTGTGGGCATCTCCTGCAAAAATTTAGCGCCGTTGTAGGTCACACAAACGAAAACAAAACGGTTACATTTTTTATATACCATTGATTATCATAACACCGAAGCTGGCAAATGCACGACGTTTTAACAAAAACAAATATAATTAAAATTATGTATAGCTAGATGACAAAACACGACAGCGTCAGGATTCCGACTCCAAACCGCCGCAAGCACCTATCACAAACAAGTTGCGCACGTTACTCGTATAATCTCAAGATGAGCTTAGTTCGCTTTACAAGTTTCTGCAATATGCAAATAGATGTCGCAGTATGGCAGTGCTGTAGTGTAGTCGACCTACATCTTTCAAGGCTCGTCAACACCTCGACCATTTTCATTTTCAACCTTCGCTGACAACAGGTTACATCGTAGCTGGTCGGCACTTGACCCTGTTTTAAAATATTGTTATCTATTTGCTATATATCGTATATAGAGTAAAAAGTGTTCAATTAAACAAGGTAAAAGTGTGGCAAACAGTTTTGCATGAGGAGGTCGTTGGTATTGTTCTGAAATTTGCATTTAGTTATTTCCATTCAGTCACGCAAGACAAAAATACATACTCGACCGCGTCACATGCCGTGATTACTTACTGTTAAAAAAATCATGATCATGTTTGTGCAAGTGCGCGCGATACGCTGAAAAAAGGACGCTGTACGCTAGGATTAGGAATTAAAAAAGGACGCTGTATAACGCTATTATACGTGTCCACATCTCATCTTGAGTTCCGCACATGAAACTGACCACTCGAACACTTGCTCGGAGAACCAAAACGGAAACACACCTCGCGTCGCGTGTTATTTCATAATTTACACCTTGTGCGGCGAGGCGTCGTTCATATGGGTACCGTGTAACGTATTATCCTATCCTTCAACATAGACGTGACTGTGCCATTGGAGTGAATTATTCATGCAAATACACTCGCTAAATCTTGTCGACGGTAGCTAACGACGCGAGAAAAAAAAGAGCGCCCTTGATTTAAATTATGATGCAGTGTGTTGCAATTACCAATAAATATAGATTGTGACTCACAGTGTGAACTATTAATAGTATTAACATATCTCTTTATGAAATATGAACTATATGAATGTATAAACAAAGTGTAAATGAGAATACCATCGACCACAAGTAAATTATCAATTCGGAGGTGTACGTTCCACCACACCACACATCCCAACCATTTTCAGCTTATTCTTGATATATTCAAAATACCAAGCACCCCTGTCCCCTACTTCTTACTGTTTTAGTAAAGCAAGCCTACACTTCACTGTGCATGTTATATACTAGGAAGCTTCGCAAACGCTTTTTTTAGTCGCGTTGATGGATGAACTTTTTTTTAAAGTTTTTAGTTTGTGTGGGATATCTTTACTTTTGCAAGTGCTTTGCTTTGTTGCCTACGCATTGTAGGTGATTGTTGTCAAGTTTCTATTGTTACTTCTCAATTGGTATTATTTACCGTAAAAAACTTGTATTAAAAGCTTTATTTTTATGGATTCTGGCTAAATTTTTCAACTTTTTCTTTCAAAAGGTACTACATCATTATAACCTTAATGTCCATGTATAATATGAACGTTGTAGCCCACCCCGTTTGGTCAGAATCGGCCCAAATGGCATCGAACATATCGCACTAAAAATCGAAAAAGTACGATATTCATGAGAAATATTTCTTCGATTGTACCCAAAAACAATACACCTTTAAGTTTAGAGATATCGAAGGTCCCCTCCAATTTTCATCAAGATCGGATATGCCGTTTGCCCGGTAGAGCTAATAAACGGACAGAAAAACAAACAAAAACAAATAAAAAAGAAACACCCGAGCTAAATTTTTGGGGGTCAGTGAAATTGAAGTCTTCGCTTCGCTCATCCAACTAAGTAGATTCTCATTACCAAGAGGCAAGAACAATCCTAGCATGCACTGCATAGTTCACAAGATGTTTCGCCGATTGTGTTAGCTTTCTTCCATTCCCACATTTGAAACTCTTTGAGTGACTCCAATGTTGAGTTATTCAACATGCAATATTCATTGTATATTCACATATCTCATTTGTTTACGTATAGTCGCTTTGAAATTAAAATCATTCATCGATAATCACAAGCAAAAGTATGTTATTTTGAAATCTCGTTTGCGCATAGTCGCGAACAGACACTGTAATTTGAATTTTGTTACATTGCGGGTAGTAATTTCTCAACTGCTGCAAAGCAGCGTTGGGCTTGACTAACTTACCTAGGGCCTACTCAACCAATTCTACATTTTACTGTTTCTACGTGAAATACACTCATGGTGCATTACAGTAAAACATGAAATTAATTACCCTCTGTCGGGAATCGAACCTGCCTCCTCGGACACGCCCACAGTCTGGTGTCGTGGTTATAGGAAGAGCATGGATCACATCCCACCTTGTCTTGTATATCAAGTTGCACAACAAGGATCAGAGAACGGAAAGCGGGAATAAATGTTTTTCGAACATGATAGTGATTACCGTTGCGTTGTGTTGTAATTCTAATGTATGATATTCAAATCAGAAATTGTGCAGGTTTATAGACGAACTGTGTGCACACAGCGATGTTGCTATGAGTGACTCATTCCAGGAATTGGAAGGTAACACTTTCGAATATGGCTATGACCTCCGACAATTGACTTTTAATAGCGGATAAGCGTAATGAATAACGCATTCTCGAGATTCGTGAATATATAAACATGGTGTCATTCACGATAGCACGTGCAATTTTAAAACAACACCATTGAATGCGGTGTCAACTGAACAATTCATGTTCCATATCGGTAAGTAAATATTCACATTTTCACAATAGGATCAAAACAATGAATGATAAAGAGTGATAACTAGAAAAACGCTCAGTTGGACGCGTTGATAAGCGAGCACGTGCTCTACAATTTGTTGATGGTCCAAATTTCAACCTGATCTGAATCTTCGTGCAACCGCTTGGCTTCCATGAGCCAAAAAAGCTCCAGCTTCGTGCGACTTGTCGTTGCCATGGTAACGTTACTTTTGTTAAAATGTAATTTCCATCTACACTACTTATCGGATCAAAATAAAATCAACATATTCGTGACCGGACGGACATTCTAAATGATTTGGCTACCTCAGATTTTGTTGCCGTTTAGTTTTTCAAAAAAACTTTCGATTAACTTTAATGTAACTTTTTAACTTTTTGAACGATTTTGCCACAAAACTAATGGCATTCAATCCAGATCGAAGTTTGCGGATGGTCCAAATTTCAACTCGATCCGAACCTCCGTTTGACCGCTATCATGAGCCAAAAAAGCTGTGCGACTTTCCGTTGCCATGGTAACGGAACTTTGTTATAATGTAATTTCCATCTACACTGCTTATCGGATCAAAATATAATTAACATATTCGTGACCGGACGGACATTCTAAATGATTTGGCCACCTCAGATTTTGTCTCCGTTTAGTTTGAGAAAAAAACTTTCGATAAACTTTAATAGAACTTTTTAACTTTTTGAACGATTTTGCCACAAAAGTAATGGCATTCAATCGAGAACGAAGCTTGCGGATGGTCAAAATTTCAACTCGATCCGAGCCTCCGTTCGAACGTTATGGCGAGACATACAAACAAACAAACAAACAAACAAAAAAACAAAAAAAAAACAAAAACAAAACCAGTGACTAATTTTTCCGGCAGAGTCAAATGGAAACGCTCGCTTCGCTCGCTTAACAATGTACTAGGAAACGCTCAGTTGGACGCGTTGATAAGCGAGCACGTGCTATAGCTAGACCCACATTGCACATTTTTTAAAATTTTAAAATTTGCGACGTTCGCTGTCCACAGGGCAATGTTTCCAATGGCAATATTATTTATTATTGCCAAGGTATTTGGGTAAACCCGTGTGTAAATCTTTACTTTAAAATCCACCGCCATCTAGAGGACCTTGACTCCTTGGGAAAACTATTTAAACTCTTTGTTGACAAATAATAGACTGCTTCCTCGAAAGTATTTTGATTACTTCTAGGTGGCAGTGCATTAGAAACTTGGCGCGTCTTTTCGTTGCCATGGCAACGTTACTTTTGTTATAATGTAATTTCCATCTACACTACTTATCGGATCAAAATAAAATTAACATATTCGTGACCGGACGGACATTCTAAATGATTTGGCCATCTCAGATTTTGTCGCCGGTTAGTTTGAAAAAAAAACTTTCGGTTAACTTTAATGTAACTTTTTAACTTTTTGAACGATTTTGCCACAAAACTAATGGCATTCAATCGAGAACGAAGCTTGCGGATGGTCAAAATTTCAACTCGATCCGAGCCTCCGTTCGAACGTTATCGCAAGACATACAAAAAAAAAAAAAAAAACAAACAAACAAACAAAAACAAAAAAAAAAACAGTGACTAATTTTTCCGGCAGAGTCAAATGGAAACGCTCGCTTCGCTCGCTTAACAATGTATAAAGTATAATGAAATGTGAGCCAACGCCTTAGGCACTTCCCTAGTCTACTTCAAGTTGAGTAGTAAAGCCGTGAAGGGTAGGCTAATATTTACAATAACTAGGAAACGCTCAGTTGGACGCGTTGATAAGCGAGCACGTGCTATAGCTAGACCGACATTGCACATTTTTTTTAAATTTTAAAATTTGCAACGTTCGCAGTCCACGGGGCCATGTTTCCAATATTATTTATTATTGGCAAGGTATTTGAGTAAACCCGTGGGTAAACTTTTACTTCGTGGATAAAATCCACCGCCATCTAGAGGACCTTGACTACTTGGGACAAAATAGACTGCTTCCTCGAAAGTATTTTGATTACTTCTAGGTGGCAGTGCATTAGAAACTTCGCGCGTCTTTTCGTTGCCATGGCAACGTTACTTTTGTTATAATGTAATTTCCATCTATACTACTTATCGGATCAAAATAAAATTAACATATTCGTGACCGGACGGACATTCTAAATGATTTGGCCATCTCAGATTTTGTCGCCGTTTAGTTTGAAAAAAAAACTTTCGATTAACTTTAATGTAACTTTTTAACTTTTTGAACGATTTTGCCACAAAACTAATGGCATTCAATCGAGAACGAAGCTTGCGGATGGTCAAAATTTCAACTCGATCCGAGCCTCCGTTCGAACGTTATGGCGAGACATACAAACAAACAAACAAACAAACAAACAAACAAAAAAACAAAAAAACAAAAAACAAAACCAGTGACTAATTTTTCCGGCAGAGTCAAATGGAAACGCTCGCTTAATAAATTGCACAATAATTAACAAAGGCAATCTTCTTCGCGTTTCTGTTAGCTAAGCTTATTCTCATAAATTATGCAGCTATCGAAATGGATTGAGTATTGACCATCATCAGTCATCAACACGAGACAGCCTATACTCAACGATGTCGCCAGGTCAACGTAGACAAGAACATGATCCAACTTTAGCTCTTTTCAACACAGAACACAACCGTGGAAGACGCCCAAAGGCTAAATACCATAATCTAAAAATATTGTCCCCCCACGGCCCCCACCCCTATAAAATTTCACGTAAACGTACTGATTTAATTAATACTCTTCAGTATACACTTACGTCGTTACAGTACTTTGTATATGCACGGATTACAAATTACAATTCGCATCAACATTGATAGGCAATCGGAAATTCAACATCATCATCGACGAATTATGCTCCTCAATATAAATTGAATCGATAAATGTACAAGGCGTAAAAATAAACGGAGGATATGAGATTATTTCCGATAATCCAGTATCACTCTCTCGCGCCCTCCACTTTTATATCTCGCGGCAGCATGCCATGTTCAGTATGTAATTGATATCTAAGTACATAGATCCCGGATTAAGCCTACAGAAAGTGAGCACAACAATGCATGACCGTAACTAGGAAACGCTCAGTTGGACGCGTTGATAAGCGAGCACGTGCTATAGCTAGACCCACATTGCACATTTTTTGTAAATTTTAAAATTTATTTATTATTGCCAAGGTATTTGGGTAAACCCGTGGGTTAACCTTTACATCCACCGCCATCTAGAAGACCTTGACATCGTTTCCCTGGGAAAACTATTTTAACTCTTTGGTTACAAATAATACACTGCTTCTCAATAGTATTTTGATTACTTCTAGTTGGCAGTGCATAGTGCGAATTTTTGTTGCCATGGTAACGATACTTTGTTATTATGTAATTTCCATCTACACTACTTATCGGATCAAAGTAAAATGAACATATTCGTGACCGGACGGACATTCTAAATGATTTGGCCATCTCAGATTTTTGTCGCCGTGAAGTTTTAAAAAAAAACTTTCGATTAACTTTAATGTAACTTTTTAACTTTTTGAACGATTTTGCCACAAAACTAATGGCATTCAATCGAGAACAAAGCTTGCGGATGGTGAAAATTTCAACTCGATCCGAGCCTCCGTTCGACCGCTATCATGAGCCAAAAAAGCTGCACGACTTTCCGTTGCCATGGTAACCGTACTTTGTTATAATGTAATTTCCATCTACACTACTTATCGGATCAAAATAAAATTAACATATTCGTGACCGGACGGACATTCTAAATGATTTGGCTATCTCAGATTTTGTTGCCGTTTAGTTTGAAAAAAAAACTTTCGATTAACTTTAATGTAACTTTTTAACTTTTTGAACGATTTTGCCACAAAACTAATGGCATTCAATCGAGAACGAAGTTTGCGGATGGTGAAATTTCAACTCGATCCGAGCCTCCGTTCGAACGTTATGGCGAGACATACAAACAAAAAAAACACAAACAAACAAACAAACAAACAAACAAACAAACAAAAAAAAACAAAAAAAAAACAACACCAGTGACTATTTTTTCCGGCAGAGTCAAATGGAAACGCTCGCTTCACTCGCTTAATTAAACTGTGGCAGAACAATTTATGAACAGCAGCACTGTGGGTTTCGACTTTTGACTGAGGTCTGAGGGTATGTTTTCAACGAGAGACTCGATCCCTTGCGGTTCGGGCACGACTCACGGTGAATTGGCGGGGGAGGAAATGGGAAGAGTAATCTCACCCGAATGGCGAATACCCACGGGCGTAGCTCGTGATACGTTGACTAGACGTCCTAGATGGTGAAGTAATTTAACCGGAAAGCCGAGAATTTGGGGAAGATTCTGTTTGACTTAGTTGCACTGTTTGATACACGTTTTGTAAAGTTATTAGGATTGTGTACAACTGGACGAACTTCGAAATCACAATCAAAAAGAAAGTATGGGAACGCTATAATTCGAGACGAAAATCTGCGCACGCACTTTTCGAAAGAAGCCTACATTTTGCCTTCGATCAAGATCATTTTTTTATGTAATATACTCAGAATGGTTAATAAACAAATCCAAGTACATGACTTTTTTTTAAAATTTTGTCCCGTTTGGTCGCACACAATTTTTAAATATCGATCAAAATTTACAAATTTCTATAAATAAAATAAAAATAAAATAAATTTTATTTAGAGTCTACCCACTCAGTTATATAACTGATTTTCAGTGGGGGACTACGTAGTAAAACTAAAAATTAATTTATGGGTATGTGCTTATCCCGGGTAACATGATTTTGTACCATGGGGGTATGGGCTGGGTTCTCCGAGTGTGATTGAGTATTAGGACGTGTCTGAACTATGTTCTCAGTCTCAGTCTCATTCTCAGTCTCATTCTCATTCTCAATCTCGGTCTCATTACTAGAAGTGTAACTTTCGGTCGTTTCTTGGTGGGAGTATTAACAATGCTATCAACATCAAAACAAACAGACGAACAGCCGTGGAGTTGACACAATAGGTGGCCGACTGATTGCGATCTTAACAGTACTTTAAAGTGTTTACATAACGTTTCCAATCAAATTTGACTCTGTGCTATTAATTACTATATTATTTATTACATTTAATAACTTATTTGGTTACTCAACGTGATTTGGAAGTGTTTTAGTTTGATCGTCTCCCGAGGCCGCCATTTTTTAGTAATAAGAATGAAAACGAGTGTGGTTATTTCGTTACTTGGTTTCATTCCCGTTCTCAGTCTCGATCTGGACCCTTCGTACATTGCTTCTGACGTCACCGATTATTGATGACGTAAAACTGAGAATGAGAATGAGACTGAGCCACGTTTTTCAAGCAATCAGACACGTCCTTAGTATATTCTGTTCTGTGACTTGACACTGGATTTCCTCATTTGTACCAAGAGTAGAGATGGTATAGTACACCGTTTTTAGGTATACGGAGGGGTATAAATTTATTTTTGTGTATATGCCGTATACTCGCGTATACCCCCCATTATACTTACATAAAAAAAATCATAAAAATCATCTTTGAAAAATGCAAGAAGGATTTATTGCCTACTGACATGTTGGATGTTGCAAATAATTAGATAGGCCTACTGTGATGAGTGATGTTAAATCGGGCATTCAAACCACTGATTGCGGTGTCAAGAATCTATAAAAATAGCTGTCGGAATAACATCTTTAGCTAATGCATGTATGATGTTTGTTCTGAAGCATCATCAAACCTTTTTGGTCAATTTCTTAATTCTTAGAATTTTTGGATGTACTTGTACCTCTAGAAAGTTGGTTAGTTAGTTAGATTAGTGATATTACTACACCTGTCATAGCAGCTTAAAAATACAAAAATGCGAACGTGTTTATGAATGTGGACTTATAGGTATAGGTAGCTCAAAACTCTGTTATATTATATAGGCCTAGTTTTTTTTTAGTAATAATATTTGGAGGGGTGCACCGTGCACTGAAGGGTGCTTCAGCCCCTGGGCACCCACAGAGTCGGCGCCCCCTCCAAAAATAAGATGCGACTCCCGAGTGTGCAAGTATCGGAGAGCAAAAAAAGATTTGAAAAATAGGAAATAACATTAAACATTTTGAAAAAATGTGAATAAACCCAATGTGAATAAAAATGAATAACCCACTAGACCTACACAGAAATATAAGGACATGTTAAATCATTTAATAATAACTGATACCGAACCCCACCCCATATAGAACACATTATCACCCAAAACTAAATTTGACATCGGAAATCTTCAGGCACAAAATTTAGTTTTCAAAACACATTTATACAGAAAATCGAAATTAACACCTGAAAAAAATTATTTGGGAGTAGGGCCTACTATTTATTACAAGTGACTAGAAAGTGAAACAAGAGCTCCGCCGTAAAATGGAAGGAAACTCACTAGGTCATTGGACACAGGATATCAGTCGAATAATATTAGATGTAGTACATGATTACTAAGTATTTGAATTTGAATAGCCTACATCGTTCATTATTTCATTATAGTAATTAGATTGTGAATATGATGCGCAAATAGATTGGGCAACCGTGGGCGTGGGCTCATATATTTTCACTGTCAGCACTTGGACAGAATCTGACTACGAACTGCAACATTTTTAGGTTAATATTTCAAGGGAGCGTCTGATATCACTACCCACCCACAATCACTCTTTGCACAATGGATGGTTATTGTCTCGGTCCTCGGGTTAAGATGACAGCTGACAATGCATTGACATTTGCCACTGGCCTTGATAAGTTTTATGGTTGCACATGACTCCTGACAGGGGCAAGCCTGAAAAATCCTCGGCCAGCTTCACTTCAGATAAAAAACGCAATGGGGTCGGGTTTATTTACAGCACTCACACATGAGCGTATAATAATTATGGTACTGGGCAAACGGAAATCAAATAAATATGGGTAACCACGCCGAAAAATAAGCAAATAAAATTTTCTCCAATACCAATACATCCAATCCTAATCCTATAGTATTTACATACGAAAATACGTGAAAATAGGTACGTTTTCTTGTGCAAAAGGAAAACTCAGTGGTACAGACAATACAAATAAAAAGTGGAGCAATGATTCTAGAAAAAAAATCACTTTCATTTCGTATGGCAATTACTTACGTCTTTGTCACGGCATATTTTCTGGTTCAGCTAAAATCTATGACGCCAACTTTCTATCGTAAGTCGCAAGTCTAACCAAAAACCGATCGTGCGAAATCGTGAGAATAACTTTACGCACACGGCACAACCCAATAATGAACCTATAAATGCACAGCTTCAAAATATATGTATAATCATTTCAATTAGTAGCGTGTTATAATTAAACCGTCATTACATTTTTAATTGTTAATTAGAAGAAAACTCGTATATAAGTTTTTGAAAGTGGGTAAAAAAAATATATGTTTTTTCGAAAATGCTACAAAATGGTTGGCCTAAATAATATTATAAATCTAAATGCTTAATTGTTTCACGAATCTCTCAATTGAGTTTAGTATTTCAGTAGACCCAACCCAACGAAACACATTATTATTATAAACAACAATTTGAAATTAAATCTGCTAGGGATGCGTCGTATCAATATCAATTACCAGTCGGAGAACCCTTTGGGGGGGGGGGGACAACCGCCCCCCCCCTCCCCCTCTCCCAAACGCAATGAAGCAAGCTAAATTAAAATATTTTCTTTCTATTTGATTTGTTAATTTACTTTTTGTCTTTATTTGACATACATCACAATTTTGGTTTGTCTTTGCCTACTCCTTTGTTTTCTGCGGACTTAGTGGCTTGAGTTTCATTTGACGGTGAGGTGGTTTGATGCAGGGCACCAAAACTCTAGGATTATTCTTTTATTAAATTTTATTAGCACTGGCGATGGTATCCGAGGGGGGATAGATTTACACGTCAACATTGAGATTGAGATTTGTCCCCCCCCCCATGTAAGACTCTAGCATCACCCAGACCAGAAACAGAACTGCACAAATCCTTATGCGGGAACGGGATTCGAACTTACGTTCATTCAGGACTCCCCGCAACAATGTATTCACACATAGCATTCACCTTGACTCGACAAATAATTCTTATCAACACCTGACACTATTTCACGACAGCTTAAGCAGGTGTAATAAAATATTTTTACGTGATCTGCTCGTTATGTTTACAGAGACCGTGTCACTATCACGGTAATCCGCATCGACGAACATCAATGTATTATGCATAATATTATCTAATCTAATGTGTAACTATCTACGCACACACGCCTACGACTACGAGTTCTTGTTGACTCCCGCCCAGCATTCAGGCAACAACGTGAGGAGAGGCGACAACTAGGCCTTAGCAAACGAAACATCGTCAAAACAATAATACATTTTCAAGGGAAGGGCGTACAAGTATTGATCCATAAACATACATTTATTCCTTGCCAAGCAGAGCCCACCAATAATAAAAGAAGGAAGTGTTGAAATCACTTCCGTTTAAATGTTATTAAAATAAAGTGGATTGAGTGGCATTAGTACATGACCCAAGGCATTTAATGACGTCATCGCTATGATCCGAGGAAAACAACAGGTCCCGCGTCGCCATGACAACGCTTCTCTCAGACTCGCGTCGCGCGTGGGGAAACGGAAAACACGACAAGTTTGTTGCCATGTTTGTTGCCGTTAGTAAAACAACATTTATTCCAATTAAATTTACCATATTAATTTATACATACGTCTTTATTGATATAGATAACATGAGACGAACGCAGAAACTCGTTCCGACTCACGAGACATCACAAACTGTACAAAGTGTTCAAGGAACGGGAGGTACGTTTCTTACAACCACGAGCAACGACAAACTTCAACAAATTACAACAAAGAGCGATTATCAAACGAGGCATGTCTGACTATTAGAATACGATCATCGATTTGATATCGATGAATTATTTGATTTTGAATAACTACTTGATAATGATTTTTGATCGATCTTCGTTAACTTATTTCTAGTGTAGGCCTATGCCTGTTTGGTATTCGTAAAAATTAATATTATTAATAAGGTGCATACATTATAAAAATAGCAAAGTCTATAATATGTCGAAGGAGTCATTCTTCTCTCCTAGCAAGGTGAAGGTCGGCACTTCTGAATATCAACGATTGTGCCGTATGCAACTGATGATGTATGAATAATTCAGGAATGATTCATACCTGAATTAATGATATAGGTGTAATATAAAAATAATAAATATATATTTATATAATATAATATAATAAAATAAAATAAAATAAAATATATATTCATAAATCCGTTGTCTTCATAGCTCAGTTGGGCATTTATTAGCAGAGATCACGAGCATGATTTTCGTGGACTTGGGACTCTTCTTCAGAGCCAATACAACTCAAAATAACAAAACTGTGGAAAAAGTTGTATTGGCCCTGAAGCAGATGAGTGAAATCTTAACGAAACGTCGCCCCAACGAAAATGTACGTGGCATTATAACCGAAAAACCGATCTGTGGTTTTATAGTAGGCTGTTATGATGGTATAAGCAAGTGCAAATATATTTTTTGGGGCGTTCAGTATTTTCAGTCAGTATTTTCAGTCAGACTTAATTATTTTCAATGTGAAAGGTGATAATTAAGCAAGCTATGAAAAAGTATTGCGTTTATTTATAAAATAAAAATACTATAATATACTTATTATAAGTACCTAGCGTTCTAGCTGTAATTCTTGCACATTCTCGAGTCAAGCCCGAAACACGAAAACACAATAGGTGATGTGGGTTCATTGTGCGAGCTCAACTGGTAGAAAAAGAAAACGAAATGACCACACTACATACCGTAATAAATCACTAGCAAAACGAATCTTTGATGCAGCAACGCATTGCAGCGGTGCAGTCGTTATTTCTAGTCTCAAGCTGTTGGGGTCGACCTTGACTTGTGGATGCGAACAAACTGTACAAAAAACGAAGCTTGAAAAGGACAACCACAAAGCCATATTGTACCTGGTATGTAGCATACAAAGACTCGGATGAAATGAGTGCATGCATGGTGCGTTATCACACCTTGCCTCTGAACATTGGGCACTGCTACAATACACTGCATGTGTATAGCACATTTTTACAAAGTATGATATAACAACTTACTTTCACAATTTTAAAATTCTTTCGACAAGGTATGTCAACGGTCCTGTTATATGCCTACTGTTACCCTAGCTAGACTAGAGGGCCTCCCTAGCCGCTTGCATGCATAGTTGCGTACATTTAAACTGCTAAAACATGATTGTTTTTGTGCCTAAGGGTATGTTCCAAACAATATGTTATATTGTTTGTTTTGTGAGAATAAAAAAAAAAAAACTACTTGATCACAAGGTGATGTTGATTATTTTCTGCGTGTATTTGCACGTGGCATTTTGTGTGTTGTTTTCTTGCATTTGATCTAGTTCCTAGACGAGCGTCAAAGGTAGTTAGTGCATCCAATCCAAATATCGGTAATTAGCTAATAATCCTGTCAAATAAGATCGTATATTGACGCTTGGAGGAAAAAATTGCGATGTCGCTGAATTTTTGCGGAGACTTTCTTTATATAACACTTATCAACATACTAAAACTCCCCTACAATCGGACTGGAGCTTCGGCCGCCATATTGAAAAATGGCGGCCAAAAGGTGTTTGTTATCGAATATCTCCAAATTGGTTTGATATAGACAAAATATCTCAATGGCAAAAATATTCCCCATTTAATTCCCTACAAAACAGGTGTCTTCTATAGTTTAGGCAGGGGCAACGGTTACGTCACAAATTCGTGGTTTATATGTTGCTCATTGGAGTACCAGCTTATTTCCAAATTTTCACGCACAGCATCAAACAATGCCCGGTAAATCCGTAAGAAATCGATTTAAATACAAAATGACTTTTGTACGGTGTTCATGAAAGCTTCCATTAGTATTTTTAAAAATCAGGTCTGCGAAATCGGATTTTGCATTTACCCGGAATTTGGGTTTTTTCATTGTTGGCATTTCCTCAAAAATGCCATATTTGACTGTCCATAATTAAGCACTAAATAGCATTTGAGGAAAAATTCTTTCTACGCACATTGAAATGACTTAAATAATGATCCGATTACAATTAAAGTTTAAATCCAACATGGCTGCTAATTCCTAATATCCACAACATCAAAGTGAATTATGTAACAACAAGAGTGTAAAAACAGCACGAAAACAGTATTCATATTGTGAATATAAGGAATTAGCAGCCATATTGGATTTAAACTTTAATTGTAATCGGATCATTATTGAAGTCATTTTAATGTGCGTAAAAAGAATTTTTCCTCAAATGCTATTTAGTGCTTAATAATGGACAGTAAAATATGGCATTTTTTAGGAAATACCAAAAATGGAAAAATCCAAATTCCGGGTAAATGCAACATCCGATTTCGCAGACCTGATTTTTTAAAATACTAATAGAAGCTTTCATGAATCCCGTACAAAAGTTTTTTTGTATTTAAAACGATTTCTTACGGATTTACCGGCCATTGTTTGATGCTGGGCGTGAAAATTAGGAAATAAGCTGGTACTCCAATAAGCAACATATAAACCACGAATTTGTGACGTAACCGTTGCCCCTGCCAAAACTATAGAAGACACCTGTTTTGTAGGGAATTATATGGGGAATATTTTTGCCATTGAGATATTTTGTCTATATCAAACCAATTTGGAGATATTCGATAACAAACACCTTTTGGCCGCCATTTTTCAATATGGCGGCCGAAGCTCCAGTCCGATTGTAGGGGAGTTTTAGTATGTTGATAAGTATCATCTAAGGAAGATCTCTGCAAAAATTCAGCGACATCGCAATTTTTTCCTCCAAAAATTCTTATTTGCCAGGATTATAATGTGAAGGAAATAAAGGGAACAATCAAAACGACCCCAAGCATGTATTCCCATTTCAGGTGCCCGTTAATAATTAGTCAAAGTACACTATCTCGACTTACCGGAATTAATTAGTCAACGAGCTCGGCGGTAGAAACGGGGTCCGACGGAATGTCACCGCTGCAGTTGAGGTTCGCGTTAACACGGCCTTCATCCTGCAACAAATAAAGAAGTTGGGTTTAGAATCTGGCTTGACGTCCGTCCACCGTTCCTTCGTGACACATACACACAACATGCTGCAACACGAATATTAATTTCGAACTTGTTCATTGAAAACTTATTCAAAACAAGATCTTCAAACTCGTAGAATTAATAAATTCCTGGATACGGCAAACAGGTTTCCATCTAATCGATTGATTGGTTTAACGCCCTAATGCGCAATATTAGTTGCATACAGGTTGAAAACTTTGGCCTAAATCTATTCACGCTATCACTTTCAAGTGTATTCTATTCTGTATTTTTTAAATAAATAAATAAATAAATAAATAAATAAATAATAAAAACTACAAAATGAATAAATGAATGAATGAATAAAATTAAAAAATACATGCATAAATAAATATAAGTGTGTGGACAAACAAACATAATATTATGTTTTGAAGATTTCACTCTGCATAATAATTTTGATATAACACAATTATTTTCAAAGGAGCAGAAAGGATCTATAATAACATTTCATTTTTATCAAACCGTCTGACAAACTACGGGTTCAATTTGAAAGCGAGAGCAGAAAAGAGATCAAGTTGTCAACTATAGTTTCTGTCATCGGTCGTACCTGGAATCAGCGTGACCACTTTTGCCTATCGAAAGAGAGTCACATCACAAAACATGTCAGAAGAGAAATTCAACTATGCATATCCCATCCAAGGACAGGTCAACTCAAATACCTACTAACATGCTGTAATGTAAGTCACTCACTCACCACAGACAGTTGTTGAATAGCATTGAACGAATAATGATTTGCAAATTTATTTGTGATAAATATATGGTCAAGTCACCAAGTCCATACAAATCTAATCAAACGCGTGATCAATAAAAGAAATGCAATATGCACGATGCAAATAGTTACGAGAATTTCACTGTAAGCCGCCGCAACCTTGGCAAACAATAAGTGCACTGCAGATGGGCAATTAGCTCTTCACCTCAGTCGCAGCCTTTCACTCACGGCCACCACACTTGCATAGCATCGCCACCGTGAACTACCTCTGCAACCACTACACGCTCGTGATACTGATCGCAATGTAGCTGACCCATATGATAACAGTGTTTGCTCAAAGCGTGCACGATGATAAGGTGTGTCAGGTGTGCAGATAGTCCGCAGACACAGTTTGCTCAAATAGTACATACTATCATGTAGAAAGCCACGACCAACTTACAAGGACAATGGATATAACTAAAAGTAGGCAGACAATAACAAATTAATTCATTCAAACATCTCTTTTTTAAATCGTACACTACATGATCTAGCTAAAAGTGTATACTGAGTAACTTATCTTCATAAACAACAGTCACAGTTATACAACAGTTATAAACTACGTCAATAGGCACATTTCCTTGGATCTTTTTTTATAATGTATAGTAGTATTCCATTTCCACCGGGTTCAATCCCCGGCGGAGGCACTTTTTTAATATATGTCTAAAATACCATGAAAAATTGCCTTTAAATGTATATAATAAAAATATAAAACGTAAGCAAGTCCCCTGAGTCCGAACCTTTCCACAAAGCCTGCACAATATATACTGCCTGCGCAACTCATCTCGCACTCAAAATGCCCCTTCGGTGAAACAAACTGAAAATGTTTAGCCATTTCCCAAAGAAGATTCCAATTCGATCACTGGGTTAGTCAATCTAATTACGCAATGCAAATTTAGCATATTCATATACCATATTATAATCATGCGTATGAAATAGTTACACAACACGTGCATTTCAATCAGAGAGTGATAATCGTATTCGTGGAAACAGTGGTCCATTCAAGTATGTTTATAATATTCATGCCTACAATCTCGGGAGTCGGGATCCTGCAACGTAGGACGGGCGAGTTCACGTGGGTAAAACCTTGCGATTTACCATGGGAACAGACAGCCAACCTTCGCAGTTGACTATCTTCGGTTCCGTTTGAGCGGCCAAGTAACCAAAGTTGGTTTCGGCGTTGTTAGCCTGTGGAGGAGGACGGCACGCGATTTCTTATAGCCACTAAGTATTTGTCCATTATAGCGCCTTTACCTCATTAAAGACTAAAATAATATTTAAAAACGACGGTAGGCTAGCCGATACAATGCACTAAACTTGGCTAATGCTATGCGGCAAGAAGATAATACTAGGTTGACAGTTGACACTGACAAGGCTTTTTAGCTGTGTTGAATGCGGACACTTTCACCGCATAGGAAAACAAGCTCGTTAGTAACGAAGTACACGTACGAGTGTAGTGTTCTATAGGTCTTGGGGAAAACATTGAGGGATAAATCAGGTACCATGAGCAGTGGCGTAACTTACTAAGAGCGGGCCCCCCCGCGAACGTAGTTCACTTGGCCCCTCTATAATAAAGGTGGTGTAAGTTGACGAGCCTCTGTGAGCGGGGGGTTGGGGGGGGGGGTCAACTTACTTGATGACTTTACGACGGTTTCATTTTTGATATTTTTGAACACTAAGAAATATTACTTTTTATTCATGTTAACCATTTATTTACTCAACAAGCAGTTCAAAATTGCCAAGAGGAGGCCCTAAAAAATCAATGTGTTGGGAAACCAAAAAATATGTTTCCAAATATAATAATAAACTTAAATTTTGAATGTGGTCGATAAAAGTTTGCATATTTGGAAGAACATTTCATATTTGATTTCCTTTTAAATAGGGCCTGTTATTTTATTGATAATGTGACCGTTGACGTTTAGTACCAATTTGTTTAATATTTACAAAAATGTATCATGTGACCACTCGTCACAAATTATACCTAGATTAAGAGTTAGTTAAATTAAAAGATCCAAATGTGTTTTACAATGCTTTGGGTAGGATTATTTTGTGAACTTTGACCCATGAACGAAAAAAAAACTGGTTTATCAGTAGGGCTATTTAGTTTTTATTCGCTCTAAATATTAACCAGGGCTTATTTATTGTTTGGAACGCTTGGTTATACAAAATTGGTTCAAATAATTGTAATCGTTGAGTGACTAATATACAAAATTGGTTCAAATAACTGTAATCGTTGAGTGACTAATATATTAGTCACTCAACGATGTTATATGTTTGAATTTCACATCAATAATTTGATAACGTACAGTACCGTAAGTAGTCGTGTTGTTTTATTGGGAAGTCTGCCCAAGGGTGCAATGCATGTCCCTCTTCAGGTAACTACAGCTAGGATATATTTTGCTAGGACAATTGCAAAGGGATGCCCGAGGGCTGTTCTATAGAGCACTCAATCCCTTGCATTAGCATTAATGACTGAGGAAAACCTCGGAAAAAACCTTCAGTCAGGATTTCCGATCTCAACGGGATTCAAACCGGGACTTCGTGAATCAGCCAACACTGCTGGTGCAATCACTCGTTGATGAAGTTATGAAATTTTGAGTGATTTTCAAGAACTTATAGATATCCTTTATAATAAGACATCCAGTTTGTTTAGTATTGCGTGGCGACAAAGTCTGACATAAGTCAAAACACTGTATATAATCATCCCGTTCCGGGCCCCTCATACCCCCGGGCCCCCCCGCGATCGCGGGGGCTGCGAGGGCGGTAGTTACGCCACTGACCATGAGTTAATAAAATGTTTTAACTGCTCCTATAGCATCGGGAACATAAGCATAAAGCACTTGCCACCTATGATATAAACAATCTTGGTCTCGAATCGATTATCCTTTCCCACAATATAGCCATGTAGAAGTCGTCGTGACCGATCAGGATCGACTAGTTATGCATCGGAGGTGACAGCACAGCACGGCAGACAAGCTGAGAAGCAGAAACTTCCTGTGACAGATGTCGATTCAATTAGATTAGGATGCTCACTAATTCGACGCGCGACTTATTGTGACCGTGGAACTGGGTCATGCCGTGACTGCGCGAATTACTTGCTCTTGTCGCAACCAGCGTTCTTGGGAGATGCATTGCTCGCCTTGCTTGCAGGTGCATTGTGGAAGGATTCATCACGTATGCACGTACAATACTATATTTAACTAACGTGACGATTATTTTTTTTAGTTATATGAGGAAATTAATGGTGATATCTTGCATCACGAACAACTGAATTACAAGAGTCGTGAAGACGTAGGCCTACAAGCGACGAGGGATTAGGCCATTGAAAAAAGTTTCCACTCATGGAAAATTTAGTACTAGGAAAACGCTAAAGTCCCGTCGCGTTGTTGAGCGAGCACCGGTACGTGCAACACGACCCGAGTACGACATTCCCATAATGTTACATACCATACCAATAAGATAATGTCTTGACCGATTTAGCTGAAAATTTGTAAAATAGGAGAGAATGGTGTACTTATTGACCCTGCAAAATTGCTTAACGATCGGAACATTTTTTTTTTTTTTTTTTTTTTTTTATAACCAACGATCGGATGTGGTATGTACATGTGTGCAAAATTTCAGGTCGATCAGAGAAACGGTGCGACCTGTACCGAAGCAGAAAAAAAAACAGACATTCGAGCCATAAGAGTCAAGTGGAGACGCTCGCTACGCTCGCTCAATAAATCCTGTGCAATTTATAACAGCAAGTATGGGACTAGATCTCACTTCGATTTTTTTAAATTAGGATGCTAAAACATTAGGCAAATTTAATTTCTTTGTAATAACTGTTTTAATTTATCAGTCACGAAAAAACCGTGTATCGCATACTCTTTGTCAGACTACCATCTACCGAAGCGAGCTCTGATGCAAGTTACATCCGAGCGTGAAATACTGCAACTATCTTCGATGCAAGGTTATCATTGCAGGCTCCCTGTTGCAGAACCCGCTCGCCTCATTACGGACAACGGTATTACAACCTGACACACACACATTACTCTCGCATCGATGATCACTATCACATGGCAGCCAACACATGAATAAAACAAACCGACGCATTGTTCCATAACTCTTTTAGAACGATAACTTCATTTAAATGTTATGCATTGCGGTTGTATTACGCATTCATTGTAGGCTTGCAAACAACAAAGTTTCACTTATGCACGTGAAATACACAACAACCTAGACCTCGGTCTTGAATGCGCTGGAATGTTGCACTTTCTATTGTAATGGATCAATCACTATAAAATGTGTGCTAGAGTGTGTGTGCGTTGGTGCCCGGTCACATGTAACGATATGCATTACATTAGTATCGGGTCTCAACTCTATACCTACCACGGTTCCACCTCCACGTGGACCGTGTTCCGTTATATTCAACTAACGTGTATACAATTGCATTTGACAGATTATGCAAAGTGCTGAAGGGGTGGGGGTGGGGCTCACTCGCTTGCCGTGAGGGCGGGAGGGGAGGTAAATCGATCCCAGCGCGTGTGGAGGAGGGGTTGGAGAAACAGCTGGACCGACGAGGAGGCTGTGGAGTGTAGACTGTAGACGACGCGAATCGAGGGAAAAGGAAACGTAATACTTCGTAAGTTTGCTTTTTGTCTTCAAGTCAACCCTATGAGATTGACGAGAAGTGAAACCCACCCCCGACCCTTCGAGGGATATTTTGATACAAAGAGTCTACACTTCACCAACAAAACAACAAGTAATAAACAAGCAAGACAATCATTAATGTCGGAACGGCCTCATGACTAAAATATAGAGCAATAGAGGAACATTCCTGGAAGAAACTGTTTTATGTAAATGCTATTATTAATTTTAGGTCTACATAAAACAGGTGGTGCAATCAAAATAGTTTATTCAGTCCCAGGGTAGGCCTACATAAGAAAGGCAACAATTTATCAATTACATAAATTTTCCAGAACCCCTATTTTCGAGATTCAAGTATTAAACGTCTTCGAAACACGATAGTTAATTTATAATTCATAATTAAACCATAGATGCACACAGTTTGCGGTTTATTTTATACTAATAGTGAATTGGTAAAGCAAGGTGGCAAATGTTTTAGCAACTTTAGTGAGTGGGTACATCTCGGAAGATAAGATGCTCACAAGTCACATGCACACAAAATAACTTCGCCGTCGGTTTAGAAAGATAGATAGATAGATAGATAAGGGTCTTTATTGTAAGGCGGGATTAAGGCTAGTGAAGCCTTATCTTCCATCCAACCTTATACTAATAATAATAATAATAATAATACATTTGATAATGAAGAGAACATTACATGATTATATAAAATATTGAAATAATACATTAAATACATTATGGTAGCATTATTGCAAAGTTAAAATTTTCTAGGTGTATAGTAATGTTATGCAAATTATGAATTTTGAATCGATTTATGCAAATCTTCAATACTTTAAGAAACATTTATTCATCCATTCACACAAAAGTACAAAATTAATATAGCTTTAGACATTGTGTGCAGAAATACAGGTGAGCAGGAGCAGGTTGTGGTATGCATTACTCAATCATTAATTTAACAAAGGCTGTAGCGGCTGATGTTTATAGCTATTATTAATTATAATTACTCAAGTAATGTTGATGTACTTTATGCTTGAAAGTGTCGTAACTAATTCCGTAAACATCCCTGATGCTCGTTGGGAGAGTATTCCAGACTCGAATAGCGTTTATTGTAAAAGAGTGGTCAAGAAGATTGGTTCTATGGGTTGGAAATGTTAACTGAGTACCTGATCTAGATCTAGTGTTGAAGGTATGGTTTGAGAATAGGTATTGGAAATTAGATGCTAGGTACGAAGGTGTTGATGTTGAGAGCAGACGATGAACAAAGGGAAATCGAGTGTAGATTTCTACGGTCATTTAGACGAATCCACGCAAGATTTTTGAATCCAGGAGTAATATGATCATATTTTTTTATACCAAAGATGAAACGAACACGGCATTTTGAGCTCTCTGAAGGACGAATAGAGAGGTCTTCAGTAGGTCATTGTACACAACGTCGCAATAATCAAATGAGGCATGCGTAGGCTTTGTACGAGCATTGTTTTTAATTTTGTTGGGAGGAAGTTTTTTAAACGTTTAAAGAGTGTAAAGATGCGTAGGTTTTCTGACCACGTGTTTGATATGTTCGGTCCAGGTCATGTCATCTGTCATAAAGAGTCCAAGGACCAAAGACCAAAGACCAAAGACCAAAGACGAAAGGAGAGACCACAAGAAAATATACATGCAGCATCATTAACTCGGCCCACTTTAAAAAATAAAGAATTAAGCTTCTTGTACGTCTACATTAATTTCTCGTGAGAACGCAGATTAAAGATACCTTAATGAGTTTTATAAGCTCCCGGCATAAATGACGTGTAAACTTTTTTTTCGTTCTTTAAAATTAGGGAGATATCGTCGTCCAATGAACGAACGATGAATGTCGATACTGGGCAAGTAGGAACTTACTGCAAACTGCTCGACGAACAGCCGAGCTGTCGCCTATCGCCTACGATACGAATCTCCGTCGGTCTTCCAATATCAGTTACTAACCCCGTTATGACAAGATCGAGATGCAAAACTATATAACATAGAATTGTCAATCTTCTCTATGTTCTGTCTGTAAACGCTGCATAGTGTTGGCATTCGGAACGATTTCTCCAGCTACGCCGACTTTTCTAACGAACTGTACGTCCAAGGTGAAAGGGGATTACGTATGCCCTCGGAAACATTTTCACTTTAAAGAGACTGTCAAATGTCGATTTCCTCCGTTCCGCAGTCTGTCGTTCCATATTCAATAGGACGCGAGCATCCACTGGGAATGTGGACGACCCCTCCTGGACTTTGCGAGACCGAGACCTAGCCTAGAGAATCCCCAAGTCGCAGTGTTGGCGAGAGAGAGGTGCACAGGCGAGAGGGAGGCAAAGTTTAATTTGTTGCTTGAGGCTGAACAGTTGGAAATTATTTTATCCCTAACTTTGTACCAACATGTCACGTGTGTTTTAACCTCGTTAACAATTCAATTTAGAATTCAAAGTTACATCGTGATAGTAGCCTAGCACTCATCTTCACGGGATAACGGATTATACGGGGGCGGGGTGGATGAAAGGAGATGGAATGTCAAACTCGGGGCGAGGGGCCAGGATGATTTTGACCTTTGAATCAAGATTGTGGTAGGCCTATTTAATGAATAGCAGATATGATGGAAGGAAGATAACGGTAATTCGCTACTTCCTCTCGCCCCAAAATAAAGTGCATGGCTGGCATTTGAAAACATTGAAACCGTGGAGAGATTAGATACACTTTGGGACATCGTTTTAACATGCTTGCTATACCAATATGCATTTATAATGAGCCTTTGTGAAACCCGCTGCATCAACAAACACGTTTACGCTATTTAAACGCATGCGAACGTTTAATTGCTTCCTTTTGACAACATCACGTCTTGTCAAGTCTATAAAAGCTATAGGGTTATACTTTTAACTTTTAAGTGGCCCCTCAAATAGCACAACAAGTAACGACCTATGAGGCTACGATGCAGGACAATAACATTACAATTTTGCAGGTGCATAATATAGCACTCGAAACTGCATACGAAACTAATAGCCAGTAAGTGGTTTTGCAATAAACAAGTTTACTTTGTATCTATTATCAGCCTTATCGACTAAAGAAGCATTTAGTAAATTATTAAACGCCATAGCAAAAACCCGTTATGGCAGCAGTGCATTGGTTACGGATACTCCGTGTGGCCGAGTTTTGAAAGTCACAAGTGTGCCATGCACCTATTACAACTTACAAGGACCGGCCACAACAACCCGAACAAGTGTGCCAGAATTCCTTTTCTCATTGCGCCTGAAATAGCATCGTCGATCGCAAAATGTTGCGATTTTTCCTACTTTTCGTCGTTTAAGCCTGTAAAAACGACCTTGCAAAAGCCACTCTGTTAAGAAATAGTTTCACTTTCCTCAATGGATCCCTGTGTCGAGAATGGTGAGCGCGGAACGGATGGGTCGAGTTGAGGTTTATACGTAGCAGATGACGGGGGGGGGGAGTCACCTGTTTTGCAGAGATTATTCAGCGATGTGTCAAAATAGGGCGCCCAATCACATAGGGTAAATTATTAGTACACTCGAAACACAACCATGTTATGTGTTATAGAAAAAGTTACGGATAATTAATTTTACACGTGTCCGTAACTTATGAACATTGAACGGGAGTTCTTGAAACCGGTGGTACGCCACTGTGGACTGCACCGCACTGACCCAACTAACACGCCCACTTGAGCTTCGCCTCGGTGATTGAAACAATCGATTGACGATGCACCAAGTATAAAATAACCATTGATTGACCCCAGTGGCGGTCAGGACAAAGTGCAAGGTCTCGGGTTCTTACTATAAAACATCGTCTTTGGATTGATCACACCAGAGTTAATACACTGAATCCTCCTATAGGTCCCGACGTGTGAATGACTGACGAGCGACGAGCGCGTGAGGGCGAGGAAGAGAAGAGATGCCTCGTCGTCGCACTGGTGCGCTGATTGCTGGATTGCCATGCAATATATTGGGAAGGTATGGTAAATCAATGTACGGTACCTTTCAATGATGTTGGTCTCTGGTTTTTAAACACGTGGCAATACACGACATTGGTCGATCGACTTTCTCCCATCACACACACACAAGCACAGTCAAATACAAATGTTGAGTTTCTTATGGAGACTTTTGTGTGATGTCTGTGCGACCTATGAGTTCGGCGCAGGCCCAGGCGGGCGAGATGATCTTCACGACCTTCTCTCGCACCTACGTGCCTTATAACCTCACACCCACTTCAAGTACCACACTCACCCCGTCCACCAAAGAATATCCTTGTACCATGCACTCACCCCATGTCCACTAACTCTGAGTGTCATGTCTGTTCTCTATATGTCTCTCACTCACTGACTGACATTTCTGTTGTTGACATTTTTTTTTTAATTAAAAAATTATAAAGAGGGCCAAACATTATATGCCCTACATTGGCCTTCCTGCCCTTTGGGCTATCAAATTTCAATAAATAAATAATAACAATAATAATAATAATAATAATAATAATAATAATAATAATAATAATAATAATAATAATATAATAATAATAATAATAATAATTGAATTTTATTTAAAATATTTTTTCAAAGACAAATACACGATTAAAACAATAAAAACAATCATAATTACAATAATCATGATTAGAAGATCAGCTTGAGGTTCTGAACATAGTTTGATGTATAATAATTATTTTTATTATAATTAATTATTATAATAATAATAACACGTTTATCTACTACGTGATCTAATAATAATATAATGTGAACAGTAAACCAATTACCAGCATACTGTCATGCTAAGAACTTCCAAGCATACGCAATCGATCATGCAACCATTTGCACTAGAGTGAAGCCAAAAACCAACTCACAAGGCCAACGAGACGAGCCACACAGTCGCTGTGCTATTGCTTTGGCTACCAACCACGTTAATTTACAGATGCACGACGATTTGTAAGCTGTAGAGAAACGAGAGGGGGGATGGATGGCAACCGTAGTGTTCAGGAGAACAACGCAAACCAACAAGGGATTAATGGGTAGGCGCAAAGGGAGAGGAGACTCAAATAATCATTTACGACCACCCGCGGACCCAATGGAGGAAAGTGGACAACGTACATAATATCTCATTTAATTTCCACCCGAGTCGTTTCCTGGCATTGTAGTCGTATGTGTGTTAGGAATGTAATAAAATATCACAAACACTAATTGTGCTATTCTGCGAATAAGCAAATGCTTGACCACATCCCTATCTTAATTCATAAACTGGTTTCGCCACTGGAAAAAATGATAAGATTATGGTCAATATCGTACACTTGCAGAAAAAGATAGTTTCAATTCACAATTTTTTTACTTACTCGTTCACGTATAGGGCCTACTTGGAGAAATTAATCAAAGGGGTGAAATCCACGTGAATATGTAGTGAGTTGAACAGATGCAAAAGAAGAAATCAACACTTCCGAATGCATATCACTTCACATGGCAGCTGTATCAGGAAGACCGAAAAAAACTCAAGGCCCCCGAGCAGCAACCGTAGGAAGAACAATAGTCTCAGACTCAGAACTAACGATATTGACATGAAATTATGCACACACACTTTGTTTAAAACTTTTTTACCTAGGAGGCCCATTTTTACATAAAACAAATTACATCGACGTGGAATTTTGTGCACTTTCACAAGTCTTTTAGTGGATGTGGTAAGCCCGACATGGACGTCACGCCACTGCTGGGCGCGATCGTGTTTTGAATGATCGCACGGCGAGTAGGATCGATAAGCGGAGGGCTCGAGTCAACGGCCGAGGAAGCGAGCGGGAAGTCTCGCACACGACCCGTGTTCCCGGTAAACTGCTTCCTCCACCTCCCGGGGAAGCAGGCGACAGTCGGGACGGCGTCGACTACCTGGACTAGATCGTTACCTTCATCTATGTTTTCAATGTCAAGATCACGGCTGTTTTTATTAGCCAGTTCCCCACCCAGTTGTTTGATTGGGCCGCATAAATCGCCAGCATAGCTCGTGAGCGTGAGGTGCAACACGACCGAGAAGTTGTTACATTATTCAACGGACGGAGATGTAACAAAACTGTTGACGGTTCAGAGGTTGTGATATACATACCTAGTTATGAAAATACATTATTTTACTAATTTACCTAAGTTATAAGTTGAAACATAGCTTACATTCAGTTGAACCAAACTCCCGAACTGCCTATTAATAAAGCAATAACGTTTAGTTGTAAAAAACTAACGGAATTCAATCAATTAAATTTATTTTAAAAATTCTATTATTTTATTATTTTATACAAACACACAGAAAAACATGAATACATCAAATATAATTTAAAATCCATACTTTGATCATAGACTAGAATACTGGCGTCGCCGTACCCTTGTAAATCCATGCTCAGACTCTGATCAACGCCATGTCCTGATGTCCATGCTCTGATAACGTCGATTACAATATTATTTGCAGTATACAAATAAAAATAAATACAATACTAAAAAGAACCAAGGCACAATTTCCAGATGTAAAGTGTATGGGCAAATTTAAATAATCATCTGCGATTGAATAGTCTCTGCCCGTCAGTTGGATCCGCTTTTAGTTAGAAGTTTCCCCCCAAAGAAAAACAATTAGTTCCCCATTCGGTGACGTGCTATAGCAAAATTAATCTCAAGGACCACTAAAAGGGTACAGAATTTTTACAAGGGTTTATCACACGGAGCGGGGGGTTCGTTGCTTCTTCGTCACCATTTTGGGGCGGGCTCGCGGGTGCAACGTACTTTGTCAATTTGATTTGGTTTGCCGCGCTCTCGCATGTTGTAATATCCCCTTTTTTCGTTTGGGATCAAAAGAACAAAATTAAATTTATGCGAAAAAAAATTAAAAATTAAAAAAAAAAATCCAATGAAAAATTTATGTCTTTTTTTTATTACTTGCTTACGGAAAAAATACATGGGTTCATTTTTTCTTTATGATCATTATTGGATCAAATTTTGTCTCAAAGTGCAAAATGTTAAACAAATATGTAAATGTAACTGGGTCGTTATTTCGATGTGTAGCAAAATGTACGCATCGTTTAAAAATTTTTGGCATGAATATTATTGCAAAATATTTGCCAGTTTTTAAAGCGTCTACATTTACGCTGTGATGCTGGGAAAAAAAGTAAGTTCTCCGAATTGGAAGCCAATTTTTCCCAAGCAGGAATCGTTTTGTTTCGGGGAATCGGGTTTAGGGCGAATTTTTGCGCATAAAAACTGCCGGAAAAACCCAAAAAATCATCGTTTCATTAGATTGCAAACAGTTTGGTAGTGGGATTGAACTAAATAAACCCAATATATAATGTATTTGGTATTTAAAATCTAATGAGCTAGTCTCTAGCAGAGGGTGTATTTAGCGAAAAAATTTGGGTTTTCGTTGAAAAAGTTTTACAAGCCATTCTTTTTGCGAGGGGACTCAATTTAGCCAAAAACGGGCAACTATCGCAACCGCGAAATAATGTTAGTTTTTTTTCCCCCGTTACTACTCTTTATTCTTTAGGCGCGTAACTCCGGGAGGTTTTTTTCCATCAAACTTTTTGTCGCTATAAAGACACTCTCAGAAACGTAAATTCCTATTACAATTACAAACACGATCACATTCAAAACAAAAAAAGTTTTTCTTAGAAAGTGGTTTATGCGCAGTGGTATAAAAAATTAACAATCCAAATACTAGGGGAAAATGGGGGTCGAGTTAGTTAGAAATTTTTTTTTGGGGGGGCCATCATCAAGCAGCAAAATGGAAATCTCTATCATTCCCCCCGCCATAAACCGTCAGACACAAGACAAGACATCATACATTGGGGGAAATAAATCCTAGTGTGCATTCGGTGACTGTATCGTATCGACCCCAGGAGGGTGGTCTACATGTACTTTCGGAGGGCCCCCTCACAGCTATTCTTTTGGGCGAGAAGGGGGAGGGATTCTTTTCCCTTCGGGCGGGGGGGGAGGGTTTCGGGATACGAAAATTAACCCGTTATAAATACCCGGTCTTTCACTAGTTGAAAGTGTTCCCGTTAAACAGATTACAGTAATCTTCTCAACGGCCCGGGTATATGTAGCTGCTATTCCTAAAACATTTTGCAACCCGGGGGTTGTATTGCGACTGTAAGTCGCGTGTAAAAAAACTTTGGGACTCCTTTCTAAACCACCTACAATTCGTTAGAATATAGCTAAAACCAAATTAGAAGTGTGTGCTGCAACACCCGATTTCTTTTTAATGCTTCTCTTTTTTTTTGGCACCATAATTTTTTTTTTAACAAGGGGAAATCAAAAAATACAACCACGAAAACAAAGAGCTTCTCAAAAAAATTACCGTGGCCGTGCGGTGGGGGTGTGTTACCGTGTTACAACATCGCCAAGTTCTACTTCCGGATAACCGCTCCTACACCGGGTGTGCCTAAAAAAGTAGGTCATTTTGTGCACGGGGAACAAGCGGGTCCCGGAGACCTTCACCCCCAACGGTCAGCGTCGGGGGTTGGGGGTTCGATACCAGCGACAATACTGCGGAGACGTTTTGCGGAATGTCGCTTCAAGTGTCGAAACGCGTTGTTATTCTGTTCCAACCGTGACGCTTCAAACCGGTGGTTACCTGTCCCAAAACCAAATTAGGCTCACGAATTTCACAGGTACAGAGAAATTCTTTTCTTCGTGATGTAATATGTTTACATACAAAAACCCCTGGGAAAAGGGTAGAACCTAGGGGGGTAAACCCAGGGTCCAATGATATTCTTCACAAAGATATCATTGTACCATGGGTAAAACCCAAAGTGTCGCGGGGCGTGGGGTGTTTTTCGGACAGGGGACCAAACAACTTTTTTAAGAACATGGGGGCCTAAATCCAATCCCCATCCATCAGCGTTGGTATCGCGCCGGCAGTCATCCCCCACACAGCCCAAGACCCAAACCAAGGAGGCCTTCACCCAAAATTCTGGTCTACTTTCGCAACGCTCGCTCAACGCTCGCATCGCACGCCGCGATCTGCAATGACCTCATCCTGTGCCGGGGTATTCGCTACGCTAAACTCTTGTACACTGCCTCCGAGCAACGGGCCGACATGTATTTATAGATGATCATGTGGCATTGAAATTCCCGCACCTCTTGGGTTTAATTTAATGCTCGTGCTGTACAAAAGCACCCCATTCAACTATAAACTAGGGCAAAAAAATAACGGTCTTGGGACCGCAGCAACGGATACTTTAGAGACAAAATTGTAGTAATTTTTTAAAGGGTTTTTCATTCTTACATAGGTGTAAAAAATTTCACACAACCCCTTTACACGAACGTTAAATTTTATTTTTCACCAAGTTTGGGCCCCAAACCCCAAAAGCGCGCGCCACCTGGTGTTTACGATTGCAGCTGAAAGTTCGATATAATTATCTTTTTCTTTCCAAATTTTGCTAAATTTTGATTTACTTTTTGGTTTTATATCCACACTTGGTTGCCAAAATAGCCTTAAAAAAATCAAAGCGCAGGGAAATCCAAAAAGTGAAAAAAAAGGGTTTTAATTTAGGAAAACCCACCAAACCGTTTTTTCTAAGATAAACTAAAAAACCCGCACGTTCTCATGGGTTTAAAAAATTCTAGTAGAAAAAATTGGGGGTTAAAAAAACTGACTACTTTTGGAAAAAATTTCCCTTTTGAAGGGCCAAAAAAGTAAATTATGGAATTTCACCATTTTTGGGGGTTCAAAAGATGGGTAAACATAGGTCTAGATTTGACCCTTTCATTACTTTTTGTAAAAAAAAAAAAAAAAAAATTTTGCGTGTAATTGCTTAATTGGGTGACCTTCAATTTGCTGACCCCCCCCCCCCCCCAAAAAAAAAAATAGCTCGGGGGCTTTTTTTGTTTGTTTGTTTTTCTGTCTGTTTTCACGATTCCGGGCAAAAGGCTAATTTATGCATCTTTTGAAATTGGGGGGGACCTTCGTTTTTTCTGAACTTAGACTTGCCACGTTTTTTTGGGGACAATCGAAAAAATATTTCTCATGAATATCGTACTTTTAAAGATTTTTTCATTTTTTGTGCGATATTTTCGTGACATTTTGGGCCGTTCTGACCAAAAGGGGGGGTTTCAACGTTTTATTCACCGTAGTCCTTTTGAAAGAAAAGTTAAAAAATTAGCCAAATCCAGAGAAATAAGGTTTTTAATATGAGTTTTTTTAGGTTTTAATAACAAATTAAAAGTAAAAATAGAAACTTGACATCAATCACCTACAAAGCATTAAAAAGCACTTGCAAAGGAAAAAGGGGGCCTACCAAAATAAAAAAATCACAAAAAAGCTCTCCATCAAAGCGGCGGGACTTGGCGTTTTCCTAGTAATATACATGCCCACCAACGGTGGGAAGTTTTGGGGCATTAGGGCAAAGCTCACGGCCGGTCAAAAAATTTTGCATCAAACAAGCAACATAATCATACAACAAATACTCGTCTCAGATATTTCCAGAGATTATTTGATCTGTTCATTCACTTCACTTCCCTTTACTTCACTTCACAAAAAAATAAAACTTGTAATAAAAACTGGTAAGCTAACATAGGGGACCGATAAAACTACAATAAAGGAATTTTTTTTTTAAACCGTTACCAAAAACCCCTCAAATTATATCGATACCCATGAAACTACACCCTTTCCGTGGGTCATGTTCTATTTCCCCCCGGACCCTAGGGTTTCCATGTGGGCGAAGTTGGGGAAAAATTGGTCCACGGCCAAATATTAAACTAGATCCAACGTTCTGAAACATGTCTGTGCGGCGGTATGTCTCTACATCTAATATAGCCCAGCTTCAACACCAAAAACCGCGCAGGCTTACTATAACAAAACTAACAAAACCCCACGATTTTTTAAAAATTAAAAATGCACAATTCTATAAAATTTTCAACTAGCTCGGGCTTAAACTGATACCCAAGGGACATGAAATCGGCGGCCTTCGCCATCACTCGTCGATACGTTCCCGGGCCCCTCTTTTACTAAAATTTTCGCAAATCAACATGCCACCCGCCGATCAATGCATTCAAAATTTAAAAAAAGTATGCCATATTATCAATGCGTGTGAACCTCTCAATTGGCCCAAAACGTCGGGGAAACCAAATGGGGTGTAAAACAAGAAGATTATGAAAAACTACTTGACAAAAAACCCCGAGGCCGACAAATTTGCGTCACGGTCCGTGAGGGTTTCGATAGCATACCAGAAAAGAAACTCTTGCAATAATGAGTCTTGCTTGGTCTAACTCCAAAAATAAAAAAAAAAACTGCGAAAAAAAATAATTGCTCTATTCTTGTATCCCTTTCAGGTAAAAGAAACCTTCGCAGGTTATTTTCCCGGCAATCAAAACCGGGCCCAGATGGATTTTTTTTCCCTTTTTGATCGTATCCCCATAATGCCTTTGGGTTTAGCCTTATTATTCAGCATATTCTACAATTTTTCTAAACCCACCTGGAATACCTGCCATTATTTATAATAACTTGGATTGTCATTGACTACCGGGCCGCGAATCAAAGGGAGTATAGTGTCAACAACCTATCCTATATAGAATCGGATCGAGTGTCGATTGCGACACAACAATGACACGACGTGTCTACACTCGACAGGAATCAAATCATGCGACAGCGCAAGGGCAGCGCACCTGCAGCGATGCGCGTGCCATGAGAGGCTAAAACGTGCATCAGTGTTACAGTCTGGAGAATGATCACAGATCTGCATGTATGGATATAATATCAACCGACTAGTTTGACAGGTTCGGCAAGGCTTGCAGATAAGATATCGCAATGTTTTGTACTTTGCACTTGTAATGTCATCACCAGTGTATACACGAGGCCTGCTGTGGTGGCAGAGGGGGGCGAAGGCAATGACACGCAAGCTCTAGAGCGTGATTATCGCAAACAATCCTAATGAGGTCAAGGAATTATTCTATGTCAGTATTACAGTCGATCCATGGGGTTGGAAACAAAGAATACAAGAACCATTTACTGCGACCCATACACTGCCATATCCTAAACAATCACTATATTCGTGTCAGTCTATGTGCTGACCGCGGACCAGCTATTGGTAGATTAATAATTTCATATTATATTTGCATACAATAAAATATACATTTTTATAGGTGTGTATGCATATGAAGGTGTTTTGTGTTTAATTATTTTTCGGGTGTGTCATGTACTTTTTAGTGCAGCGCCAACGTTCTGTGCTCACTTACTAAACCCATCAATAAATAATGAATTACCAATCACGGGTATGAGTAAAAGCGCCTGAGTCTTTTGTGCGATAAAACGAGTTCAAAATTAAATAAACTCACAAAAAAACAATGATTTATAATAAGGCCTACGCAACGCAGTGTGTGAGTAAGTCTTGCCTCGCATGGGTCGCGTGGTATATCAACGATATCTCGAGTCATCGCACGCGAATCCAGCCAGGCGTCTTCACGTCTAATTAGTTCACCTGAATTCTAGACTCTGCGTGCATGGCGTGTTCCATTTCGCTTAGCGACGCAATGCCAAGTGGGACGAGTTCAGGAATACATGCACTGCCAGTTGCATCCGCCGTCGAGCGGAAGTCAGAATTACCTGCCATGGCAAGGAGCAAGGCCCGGCCGAGTAGGACTTTTTATCTGAATTTTTAATCCGATTATTTCTCAATGCTGAAAATTACAATTATCAATTCCACCTTGGGGACGAAGTGTTTCCCGACCAATAAAATCGAGGTATTATTTATCACGTTATAACATTTAAATTAAATTTAAATTTCTCGTGGGAAACCTGCCCAGGGTGCAATGCATGGCCCTTTTCAAGTGTCACATGCCCACACATCACACACATGTCCGAACCTGATGATCCCTAAAACACGCAACAATAGCAAACATAAGTTTAGTCCGAACTCCGAGGTCGGTATAATCTGTCCCGAGACCATGGGTTCTGCGACAGGTACTGGTTCGAGTAGGCCTACCGTGCGAGGTGTGGACATGAGACCGACGGTTCTGCGTCCAGGGTCAGAGTTCGAGTACCGTGCGAGGTGTGGACATGAGACCGACGGTTCTGCGTCCAGGGTCAGAGTTCGAGTACCGTGCGAGGTGTGGACATGAGACCGACGGTTCTGCGTCCAGGGTCAGAGTTCGAGTCCCGTGCGAGGTGTGGACATGAGACCGACGGTTCTGCGTCCAGGGTCAGAGTTCGAGTACCGTGCGAGGTGTGGACATGAGACCGACGGTTCTGCGTCCAGGGTCAGAGTTCGAGTCCCGTGCGAGGTGTGGACATGAGAGCGACGGTTCTGCGTCCAGGGTCAGAGTTCGAGTCCCGTGCGAGGAGTGGACTCGAGATCGATGGTTCTGCTACGAGGCTCGAGTGCAGGTGGGTGGGTGGGACTCAGGTCGGGGTTGCCTCCGGTCATCAAACCCCCTGCCATGTACCGAGGTGTCACTCAGTCTGGGGGAGAAGCGACGGGAGTGAACGAGTCAAGAACACTATCTTGAGGATACACAATGGTCACTTGTGGTATACAATCGAAGTTGGTCTGATACTGCAATGCGTGATGCCAATTCCAGGACAATGACATAACATAGTGGATGATCAGAACAGTTTGTTTTGTTTATACGGACGGTTCGCGGAGCCATGTGTTAGCGTAGCTTGATTTGGTTGAACTTACAACAAGTTGAACCCAACGGATAGACTTGATTACAATACTTAATTTTAGCTGATCATGAATATACAGCCATGGCGATGCAATACAACTGGTATAGGCCTATTCTTTTTTCAAGTAAAAAACCTCTCAAATAGTAGGCATAACAAAACTTTGAATTTCGTTTTGTGGAAACAATTACCACGGTATAGTGCGTAACTCGAGCGAGTCTGGGGCCTGACGGGGCTTGACAATTCAACACATGCCGATGAGGAAAACGCCGTATCGTATAAACACACAGCACACTATATTCATTCATGGGGGGCAGAGAGCATACACTGTAAGGAAATTCGCCGCGTGATCTACCATTATATATTTGGCAAGACCTGCTGCCAAGTACATAATTGTCGATCTACGCCAAACGTCTATGAGTGAACTACCCTCACATAATTGTAAATCGTTCATTCCGTTCTAGAAAACGTGAGATATAACTCGTGCGCAACCCACCCCTTCATAACTGTAGCTCGCTTGTTTCTTTTATAGTGAAACATATTCTTTTCTGGCGGTGAACTACCGTCACTAATGTAGATCGTTCGTTACGTTTTAGTAAAACTGTTAGTTTATTATGAGTATATTACCATGAATAACGATAGATCGTTGGTTACGTTTTCGTAATCTTTCACGTATATTATTTATAAACTACTCTATCACAATGATAGATTATCTGGTTTGCTTTAGTTTAGTGTTCTTTTTCTATTATGAGCAAACTACCACACATAATGACATATCGTCTGATTTGTTTTAGTAAACTTTTCACTCTTAGTGTGAGCAAATTACTATCACATAATGATGGATCGTTAGGGTTCTTTTTGTAAATTTTATTTTTATTTGAGAAAACATCGCTTGCATAATGGGGATTGTGGGGTTATTGTAGGAAATGTTTCATTCATAGTGTGAGTGATCTACTTCACACAGAACTGGTGGATTAAATTTGGCATAGTAATTATTTGTTAACTTGTTTTCCATCAAAAAACAAAGTTGAAGTAATGAAGTTAAAATTATTCAACTTAGATGTTTAGCAGTCACTCATCGATGTCGCTTGAAATAGTCTGGCGAGAACTGGTTGATTCAATTGAGAATAGTAATGCGCGATGTGTTGTATATCTAAAAACGAAGACGTAATTATCTAGTAATAATATCAACGAAGAAGCTCAGCTACATCCCAATCCAAACCTCCCCACCCGATGAGATGAATATTTGAACGAGTTAACGGATCAGGTGTATTCGTCCAGCGCTCCGGGTATCCGGTTTCGAGTTGTCCTGCAAGAAAAAAAATTTTTCAAAATTATTGATTATCATGTAACTTCATGAGATGTCAATAGATCTCTGATTATCTGCTAGAGATGAGATAGAAAAATATAACGCTGCATTATATGGGGCAGCACAAAGTGAGTAAAACGTCTGTCCTGTTAAAAGTTGCCGAGTGAAATGAACGCTCTCGATGAAACCTGCCACTGCCAAGCAAACCCACCCTCGCGCGATCTCTCTCTTTGTGTGTAACGGTTTATGGACGGCTTGCAGAATGCAGATGTTTCGGCTCAGGCATTGGTATTTATTACCTTGGAGGAGCGGGGTAGGCTAGATGTGTCCAGCCATGTACTGTGTTTCCTCGAAACTAGGAACAAATATTTTAGGTTGTTGAAAACGATGTGTTACTCCATTTCATGAAATCTGAGCTTAGACCACTACAATATTTACATGAACATATTATGTAATTTGTGCTAATTCATCGTTTATCACACCCTGAAAAATAATATAAACATTAACCAAATTGCCATTGCATTGTTTTAGAAATTAAACCACGATCATATAAATTCGGTTACTAGTCTGAGTCTTGAAATATTGATTCTCTTTTTATTTCATAATACCGAATATTTGGTTAATTCACTTCATATTCTAAGAGTAAAATTTAACTTTATCGGAAGTGACGACCAGAAGTAGTAGTTGTGATTACGGATCAATTCAAAAAGTCACGTTTTTTACTCCACCTTTAATGTCGAAACAATAAAATACTTACGAAATTGAGTGAGCAGTTTATTTACACAGTTATTATATCGCAATATTTTGTTTGCTTCAAATATTTTTCAACGTTTGGAGTTCTATTTCATCTTTTTTCGATAGACATGTAAACCCTTAATTGAAGTTATTTCTCGTACGTTACGTAGCCCCTTTTCCATTTAAATAACTTTTTTACTATATGAATCCTCCTAGACCATAAAAAATCTTCATGTATTGTGTGATCAATTGGGACCAAAATTTGGCAAAATATGTGTAAATGTAAAAAATCTAAAATTAGTTCAATATGTACGACTGCACATTATTAATCAATTAATGAATCATCATATATATACATATTCATACATAACAATATCAATATCCATATCAAGTATCAATTATGCTTTATATCCAACTATTATTTCTTCTAACACTGTGTATATCATTATAATTACTATCACTTTTATTATTAATTATTAATTAGACTATTCACTTTCTCTGCAAAGAGTTATACTTGTACACTGTACTAGTCTAAGTGAATAAAAATATCTATCTATCTCTATCATTTTGGCTTGTATCGTGGAAGCTCGTTCTAGTTTGATTATGACTTCAAACTTCGTCCAGTCTAACAAGAACATATTATTTGAAATATATATAACGGATATTAAGCAGAAACCTCCGCACGTATGTGATTAAAAAATGAAAATGTAATATGTCCTTCATTAAGAACGTTGGTATTGGAGGCATGTTAGTTTTATTAAGTTAGTCGAGTGAATAATATTTAAAACATTTTATTTCTCATTTGTTTAATACGTACTGAAAGAATAATCTTTTTTGATTGTACTGTATACAAGCAGAAAGTGATTCTCAACTGATCTGAATTTAAATGCAGGGGGCAGAATGTCCCTCAAATCAAATCCAATCCAATAACCTGTTCCCCCTTCACCCCACCTTATTTCTGGAATCACAGCCCCCGTCAATACTTAGGGAGCTTGCAGGACTAATATGCGTTGCATGATGCATTTCATGAAAGGAAACGCAGAAGGAAATGTAATGATTTAGCTCAATGATTTAATGGGGATGTATTGATAAAAAAAATGGACCTTGGAACACACGTATTTTTTTTCTCGTTACCTTATTGACGTTGGTTCTTCAAATAACGAATCGCAATACAACACATATAAGTTATAAATATTAAATAGAAATGAATTTTCTGTATGCAGTGAGAAAATGTAGGTTTGAGCAGTGTATGTGTGAGTGCGAGAGGGTTACAGGGAGAAATGAGAATGGAAATGGAATATTAAAAGAAGGATTCATTTAGAAATTAAAACAGTATTAAATTGCCGTTTTATAAATCCCAAACTTCATTGTGAAAACATGGTCAAGTTTCAATGAAATGAAGTACAATTCATATTGGAAAGAACTTCATAAAATAATAATAATCCTTCGATTTCCTGAGATGCAGATTATAAAATCATGTTTTATGATTAAACCTAGAACATGTTTTTATTCCAATTACGGGTTTTATCAAACATAGTATATCTATCTTATTTATTTGTAATAACAACCCTCACAATGATTTACGATGACACTTTTTGAACAGGTAGGTAATTAAAGTACAATTTAGTAAAAGTAAAGTGTTGTGTTCTTTGTTGGACAAAATTTGGTTAAAACTTTAAAAATATTATATTTTGGGTAATATTAGAAAAAATCGAATGGGATGGGTAAGAAACATTAACACACATAGTTTCCCCCAACAAACATCGATACCACCTATACAAGAATGAGCATCATTTAAAAAAAAATGTTTTTACGAAAACAAACTGGTTGACTGCAGGTCAGAGACAAAAACGTATCTCATAGCTGGGAACCCAATGCTGGGACTATCATAAAGGTAGTCCTCTTTTCAAGGAAAATGATGAATGAGTTTTTCCAATCGCACAGTATTGTGGAATCAATGTTTAGGGTTCATAGAAAACCTATATGCATAACAATTTTGAAAGGTAAGTTGTTTTCACTTGCACTAAGGATGATCTTAACGAGTAGAGTAATGCGAACCTACACTGTCCAACGCAAGGAAAAAATATAGGAGTTATTGTTGTGTGTTTGTTATAGTACGATTCAAAGGGCTACTTCGCATTTGATCGGGTTGACTCATTGCAAAATTTGAAGTTATACCTGCCACGTTTTAAATAAATAATATATAAATTATAACATATATTTATCATGAAACTTCTAGTTTTCGTTATTTTTATTTACTCTAAACTTAATTAAAATTCCGGGAGCCCTTCAACTAAAAACCTTTATCTGAGCATTTTTAATTTAATATCGAAGAAAACTCTCAAAGATAAACGCACTTTGAGTATGGTTTTTAAGTCATACTTTTCGTCGCTTAGCAAAACAAAATATCAAAAATATCGTTTTTTTTTTAAACAATATGCTGCTGTGAGTTTATTCCGTAAAATGGAGATTCTATTTTCCGTCCGCGTTAACTGTTTTTAAGGCACACTAAAGTACATAGCCATTCACTATTGTGACATTCTCATAGAAATATCGTGTTTTAAAATTATTGTGCAAACGAATTGTCGAACATAAATTTCAATTATCCGTACGCGATTTAAAAGTAGTTTGAAGGACACACTATAGTAAATCAGCCATTTACATATACGTTTTTTTTATCATAAAAATATATGTTTTGATAATACGCTGCCTGGAGTTTACGCTCGCATAATTTTTTGGAGATTCACCGGCCCCGATAAATAGTGTTTGAACGGGCACCTATAGTAATAAGCCGTTCACATTAGATGTGCCTCATAAGAAATGTCGTGTTGTACAATACGCTGCCTGCGAATTTACCCTCACAAAATGGGAGATCACCGGCCGCGATAAATAGTAGTTTGAAACCTAATATTTAGAATAAAAGCCTTTCTCTAATAGTTGATTTCGGACTAAATGCTTTGAACCATATGCTGGGGTGAATGTTTCCTTACATAAGTAAATTCGCCGGCCTTCTTAAATAGGTAGTTGCTTTTAACTATGTAGATCTGGCTCATTATTGTGAAATCATTTATAATATCGTTGTGTGCGTGTATTTTAAATATCGGTAACTGTATCCGTGAAAATATAATTGTATTTCTACCGTTTATGATCTCTGGAGACGACTTTACATCATAAAGGTAGATTCGGCCCTCACATAATGGTAGATCACCCAAGATTTGTTACAGTGTAGTCAGAGATCCGAGTCGAATGAGAAAACGGTAACACTACACCGACCGAGATACGAGTGTCAAAACCACGAATTTTTGTGTGGGTTTGTCTCTCAATGCTTTGCCGAAAGTAACTGGGCCTTGGGGCTCGTAAGACTGTAAAAAAATTGCACAACTAGGGAGATAACAGACGACTTCAGCTAGAAGTCACACAACAGTGACTTGCCCGATTAGGCATACTACATGAAATGAAATGATATAAGCAAGATAAAGATACTGAACATGTTGATGAAATCGCATGTAATTAGTTAGCACTCAAATAGAAATCAGAGTCGGATAGGAAGGTAAGCTTGTTGTCAAGGTCTTGCGCGACTCGTGTGATTGCGTAACCACCAGCTCATTAAATGCCGGTGTTTTCTTGGGAGCGAGCGCAAGATATGACCAGCCTCGCTCGCCATGTGTTCATCGTAGGTCCGTGAAGTTGGCACCCCCAATTCATCCGATCTCATTCAAACTCTACAAATATTTAGTGCTAATTAATGCTGCCTTATTAACGAAGTTTTTTATATCAATATCTGTGGGGGGTGCCAACTTCACGCAGCACCCCCCATTCATCCGATCTCATTCAAACTCAACAAATATTTAGTGCTGAATTAGTGCTTAGTGCTGTTTATCCCAGAATTTACGGAAAATGAGCAGACAAAAAAGTGGAAAAAGATTAGTTGTTATTGAAATCGCGTCAAATTTATTTTACGATTCTACAGCTATCCCGAGTGACCCCTAAACATTTTGACGTGCCAAACTACGAAAGCTACATGAGCACACACGTGTAATAACTCGCCGAGCGCGTGAGCAAAGAAACATTGCTATCCCGTACCGTAATATCGTCCATGTACAGCAATCACTTACAGTAAAACTATTTTCGTTTCGATGTTACCAATGTATTTATTATAATAGAACTAATCAAACCCATTGTGAGCTTCCAAATAAATTGCACATCGCAGGGCAGATGTATCAGCTTGAAATCCGCTCGTCATCCTTGACCTTCCCCATTATTACACCCGACTAAACGCCGCAACAAATGACGTTAGCATAAGTTATGCAGCAGCCTGCCTGATCAATCTGAACACAAAGACGAGGTGTGGGCTGGCATATCAGAGCGAGGGAATAGATTGATTGCTATTTGAGCGCTCTGCGAAGGTCATTGCGGCCGACCGCTTTGTATCGAACGATTCTCGACGTATACCCAACTCACTAGCTTTTTTATCCTCTCGTCATTACCTCTACTTGAAGCGCAACAGGGCAGGACATTGAACCAACAAGTTTAATGCAGGTCGCTTTTTATAGCCTCTGCGCCCACGAATCAATGTACAGTCTGCACGAAAATAGTTGTGCTACTGCTATGCGATGCAATTCACACTTACACGTGATCATTTACAACTTTCAAACACGGCAACCAAACCTACAGCATAACGGTGACGGGTTGAGTTGTGTCCGTACAAGATCTCAGTGGAGACTGGAGACAATTAGCTCGTCTAGTCACGGCCTCTATTATTACGAAAGGTAGGCCTAAACTTCGCGGTCAGTGGGTTCAGCTGAAGAGTGATGTGTCGACACCTATACATAATATGGATTTCAACATTGTGTATGGCGAGTGTCGCCTTGTATGGAGCACGTATCGAAATTGAGCAAACGCGTGTCTAGGATTTTTACACATAGCGAGCGTGATACACAAACCGAGTTCCGCTCAAACTCTTATTGACTCCAAGGGATCTTTGCTAAGACTTCTCATTCAGTACTGAAAATTGCATTCGATGTAAGAAAAACATGATTGTTTTCGATAACCGAATATAGTCCTAGTTTTATGACCAAGACGTGCAATTACAGTTTGCGTCTCAACAATTAGAGTTTCGTGTGTTATTCGAGTCGATGCGTGAGTGGTTTGCCCCTCGACCCTCACACTTCAGGCAGCGCATAGGAAGATGCAAGCAACAGTCACACATCGTCGATGGTCACCTTCACCTATGGTACGATACGAACTTACAGTTTGCACCTGTAATTATCTAAGATAAGAATGCGGTTACGTATCTCGTTACGCAAGTTGTACACATTAGCAACTCGTGGACGAAATCTAATTTTACGCTATCGATCTGTGAAAACTCTTGTCAACAAGTCGGGTAAATAAATATGGCAACAACCCAAAAGGGCAATAGTACTCCACTTTAACTGCGCTTGCGTCATTGTAAATGAGCAATGAACGCTAGGCTAGGGCATACATCTCACTTATTCTTACACGATGAGCATGGAAGTGTTCAATAGGTAGCTCCTCCGAAGAAAATAATGATAATGACTTAGGCATCGCGAGACGATGTGGTGATAGATGACGATGAACGACGATTACAAAAAAAACATGCTTTATGCGGGATTCGAACCCACGTCCTCGTAGCGCCCTAATCGTTCGTATGTGCCACTGCCATAGCGAACGAACCCCACCAAAGAAGGTCGTGCAGGTCATGGTCTCAACATTAAAAATATCAAGTGAAATTTGACAAACTTATGCGGATTTGTGGGCTTATATATAGGACCAGACGTAGGCGCAAACAACTTGCAAAATATGAAAAACAGCTACTTTCAATAATTATATTGGCAATAGCGTGTAATGATGTCTATACCACGTTTTTATTTTATATTTTCTTTCGTTTTCTCTTGACCACCACGCACCACAATGTAACACACCACGGCAGAACCAAAACACTGTACATCAAACACAATTGTCCCACCACCGAATGTAATCGCTTCAAACGCCCAGCCCAGAATCAAACGAATATCATAAATGCAAAACGACTTCTCAATTTACTTAAAATTACCAACAAACTGTGTCACCCATTGACATTCTGCGGTTCTCGGAGGTCAACGTGCGACGCCGACACGGTCTGCGTGCGGCGCGCGCGATCTGATAAGAGAACCCCGTAGATTTACACGACCAATAGTTACTTCAATGCATGACAGGCGGCCAGGCCAGCACCAAAACAAACTGCACAATGGATGGGTTAAATTTAGACCTTGGCTTGGCCTGTGCCTTGGTTGAACAAGTTATTTTTAATTGGCAGCTGTTGCTTTTTTGCTTGAATTTCATGTGTACACTTGAGTTCATGATCTAACAAAATAATGCGCAAAATAACGTATTCATGGTATGCTTTATAGGCATAACTGCGTTAGATTATAAAATATACTGTGTGTGTAGTGTACGTGTAAAAAGAATATAATGATAATTTCACGTTTATCAGGTAACAAACAATGCACAAATGAGCTACGTGGGGCAATGAATGGAATACAAATTACGTGCATATCAAAGGCTGAATAAGAGACGCAAGAAGAGTGGCAGGAGTATATACAAACATCGCACGCAGAAATGCAATCAACGGCTCAGTGCAACAATGGACGCGCGAGGGAGGGACCCGGAGTCGAGTTACCCAACAACTGTTACTGGGCATGCACGACTCGCGCTATAGGCAGCTCACGAGAAGATATTTCTACCCACAACTGTTACTGGGCATGCACGGCTCGGGCTTAAGCAGCTCACGAGAAGGTACTACTAGATCCACAACTGTTACTGGAGCTGCAAAAGTCCAAGTCCAATACCTTATAAAATGTAGTTTTTTTACTACGTTAAAAATTAAAATTGTTCATGTGTATAAACGGGAACAAAAATAATTGGAGAAACAAATCATGAACGAAGATAGGCATCTCCTTCCAAAGCATGCATAAATCCACCTTGATCAAAGGAAATATGTAGATCTCGGAAGTCGGAAGTCATTTTTTAAAAGAACGAACACAACACACATTTTCGGTGTAAAGTGGTGGCGTTTCGTGCGAATTAGAATATAATTTTGAACTTCATCCAGTCGTATACACATGCTGTTACGAAACCTTTGTGGTAGGCATTACAAAATTGATCTCGTCACATTCCGATTACGATAAAATAGTATAAAGCTTTAAAACCTACTTTACTGTCACGAGTATGAATATGGTATAAAATAGATTATAAACAATGCACGAATGAAACATGAAATGCAAACGTTTTAATTATTGATTAAAAAGCGCGGAACTTGAGCAATATGCGACAGAAGCATGGCAACATTATTATCTCGTGCATGTACCATACGTGTTTCGGACCCCTGGGCATTACGAGGCACATCGCCCCAACCAGTCCCTGCCATGCACGCGTGTGCCACCCCTCTGCCTGCAACGGGGTGGGGGGGGATGCAGTGCACACTTGCTCACACAAATTGCGATAGACCTGATTCATTCATTCATTCATTCTAAAGACCTGCTCGACATCTGACGTGTGGCTCCAACCGAACAAAGCACGGTCACACGGTGGAACAATGGTCATTATAAGGGAAGGGTGATGCCCGACTCCCGAGCCCGCGTAAGAACAATCGTACTGGGAACGCTATCAGCGAAGAGAACGACGGAAACGTTACGAGACACTCTGCATAATGTAATTAGAGACTGCAGTCTGCAATGGCAAATATCTGCTACCGAGCAAGTTTTTACTGTGAAACCGAAAGCGGTTAATTAAATCATTAGACTATTACGGTATTTTCTACAACGTGGCGCATTGAAGAAGACTAACGTGTTCTGTGGGTGTTAATTATCTTTGCATCCTTTTCCTTTGCATCAACATACATGGCACGTCAATTATTCATATTCACAATAATGGCGTATGAAGAGAACTGAAACACCCGTGACCCACAGGTCGTGTTGCAACGAAGTGGTGACAAAAAGTGCGTGCACGTGTGGAATACATGTGCGTGTGAGCTCAGTGTTTAGTGTGTGGGTGGAAGAACGAACTGATGCAGGCAGGCTAGTTGTTTTATCATGGGCCGTGTTGTAGATTAGGAGAAGGCAACACTGCATATACCTGCTGGTCTTCTGACACAAGAGGAGAGCGATCGACCCCTTTACCTGCAAACACAAGAATGCAACAAGTTAGACATAAATTATTTTTAGTATCCTATAAAAATAATTAGCCACTCTTATCGTATTGGCCAACAACAACTTTTACATTTAAATTTTTAATAGTCCTACACAACTTTCGGTCATTCCATTACAAACCTGGAGCAGCTTGCCAGTGACCTCAACCAGTCACAAATTTTATTGGGTTTTGAACGGCTTCAATAATACATTCCCTTGGTATTAACATAATATTGCATAGCGCGTCTGTGTTGACGTGTTGTGTCCTAAGGCACGCGGTCGACCTTGATACAGGCAACAAAACATCGTATCTGAATAGGACGGGCGGCACCCGGCCCGGCCCCGCGTGGATGGCTGGATCAACACAACTGGTTCGTGGGGATCACGGCCACCTGACCCGGACGACCTAGCCGCGACAGTGGAACGGGGATTTCGTTTCATTCCATATGGATGATAATCAAGAAGATGGGTAGGTGATATGAACATGTGATGAGTAAGCGAACCCATGCAACAGCTGGTATCTGCAATCTGCATACCGTGGCGTACGATATACGATAGGCCCTGTTTCCAGTCGTAAAGTGCGAATGCACCATTGAAACATACCGTGTATGGGCTATGGCCAGTGGGCAGTGGCGTACTTTGTCCGATGGACAACAAAGAAGCGATATTATTATGTTATACGGAGAAGGAAATCATTACAAACTTTAGATTGGGATGTTATCCATCATTTCGGTCCAAATAACACTACGGAAAAAAATTTGCATCTCCGCCACCCGCCGCGATTGGCCGCTCCGCATAACTATAGCAAATTTAATGGTTGACGATATCTAATTTATAAGTTAGCAAAAAAGTTACTGTAGGCTCGATGATTAAAAACTAGCCAATCTATGTATTGTAAACGGACCGAATAAGAATATCAAAAAACATATTGCGCAACAAACCTTCAGATAATTATTAATGTTGGGACAAATGCGTATGCATGATGCAACAAATGAAGAGCACTTGTTTTGATGTGGAATGTTTAGACCTATGGTTTAGACGACCTACATATTGCTCAAATGTATGCCAACCCACGAGAGACCGTAATAGTTAGAAAAGAGAGAGAAGGAGAATAAACAAAACTATAAAAAGAAAATCATTTCTGCTTCAATCAGTTCACAACGCTTCCAATAACCGCAGAGAACAAGCGCACGGCGAATTATTCTTTAACGGCGAAACGCGTTAATAAGCGTGGCGAGAGTAAAAGTGTCGAGTTATTATTAGCTGGCATAAAACACAACGCGACATCAATACAAATTACAACTCACTAACTGACTGGCGTGGCGTGTACGGTGAGAAAGTGAAATGAGTCGACTGTCGAGTCCCATTCCCACGAATATTTCTGTTTAGACGTGCGCAACGCAAGTGGATCGTTGATCGCGTGGCGTGAGGGTCTGGGTCAAGAATCTCAGACTTCCTGGTCATCCTAGTCTTGCAACCAGATACCGTTAGCTCGAACACTCGTGCACACTGATTTGTGCCACTCTGGCCAAGTCAACTCAAGATCATTTCCCCATATACGTTCTTATAAGCATGATTGATTGGGCGTAATCGAAACATGTGTCAGTGTCACTATCTGCCACCTTCGACTTTAATTTGAAGATATGCGCCAAATTATACAATCGAGTAAGTAATATCGAAAAACGTCTTTGAAGCACGATTTACGCCTACGGGCATACCACTCACTAAAACGTATATACAAAAATATTACGGTCGGCGTTGTCGTTACTGCTCGTTACCACACCAAGCACATAAAATACATTTTAAAAAAACAACCAGCATAGTGACTGTGTTATCTCGACATGGGCTTTCATCAGGATATTATTAATAATTAATAGTTACGGATACAATTAATTGATTGACTCGAGAATGTACAACCATCCACATCAATCCAAATTTAAAAGAAAAGAAAAGCATATATTATGACTTGGCTTGGAATGGAATAGCAATAGAATAAAATAATAAGAATGGTAAAATGATTAAAATTATTGGTCAGAATTGCCGCCGGTGGAAACATGCTCAGTATGCACAGTTGCACTCTACATGGTGATTTCGCGAGAAGTAATCAATAAATTAAAACAAACATAGTAATTCAAGGTACATCCGAATTCTGATTGTAAACTGTTGCACACGTCACACTGAAACCACCCTCCCGACACAACAACCGCGAGCCACCGAATACCTTCAGAGTCATTACTATAATTTGTGAGGTAATAAAAAAACTCGAATAGGGTGTATCGCGGCAAAGAAGCTTCGGTTACAGACGAGTTAATTTGAAAAGAGAATTACGGCCTCGCTCCTTGGGTCCCAGAATCCAACAAGAATACACAAGCGCATTCAACGATTTTTCGTTTAGAATATGGGCAGCAAAAAATACAGAAATATGTTAGTAGAATGCCGCGTTCAATCCGGGACAATTTATTGAACTATAACTAACACAATCTCCAGAAATAAGATACATTTGCAGAACTAATTTTGGGAAACCCACACTGCTGTAACACTCAAACCGCTTTCATAATTCTTTTACTTTTTACTAATGTGACGTTTTCATTGACCACCGGAACGCAAATGAACGGGATTCGAGCAGGTACTGGAGAGAAACAAACATCGTTTTAATGGAAGGTATAACAATTTACGGAACTTGGTATTTGACTAATTTGCCAACAAATCACTGCGCGGTAGAAGGCTTCGTCAGGTCGCGGATGATTGAGATCCGCCAAGTCAAAGAAAGACAGGTAGGCCACATCCTCTCATACCAAGACGAAGCATGGAAGGTAGCGACAAGGCGGGAGGAAAAGCACACCACACCACGACACCACACCGTGGATCCACGTATGTAAATGTGGCAACAAATTTAATGTTATCAACAGACTCGTCGTCGCATTGACGCAAGCAAATCGCTTGTAGAACGATCGTTCAGAAACTTGATGACGGATGTCGGCACTCGGCAATATAAATCAGATCCACGCATCCTTCAAGTCGTCGATAACTACACATCGGCCTCCCGTCGCCCCCGTTGGGCGTCTCGCATCCCCCCCCCCCCCCCCCCACAACTTCGCAGCTCTGTACTTGCTTGAATAATCGAATCAACATCTTAGGATTTATTTACGACACACTGAAATACGAAGCAGGACAAGCACAGGTTCAAAGACCTACATTTCACTGTATCTGTATCGTTTAGAAACAACTGACATGAATAGACAATTGACATATACCGTACAATTATAATTTATCCTCCGTAGATTTTATGTTTTTTTTAATATGATTTTAAATTTATTATCTTAGTACCTCAATGTAAAATGCTGTATTTGATTGAATGAATAAATAAATACAAACGCAGCAATGCAAACTATAGTGTTATATTGTTTCTTCGAAGAAGGTGTTTATCAACCATGTGATAACGAGCGATACTGCGACGCTTGAATAATATAAGCTGATTACTGACGTGTTTAAGTCACAAGGCTGTAGGATTGCAATGGAATGTGAGGTGAGATGTTGACGATAAAGTTCCGTGGCGAGCATCAACGTGCACTCACTGTAGAGTAAATTACCGAGAACACGAGCGAAGGGTGAATGGACCGTCGACTTGCTTCATTATAGGCCATGTAGGGCAGTGTGTGTTCATTGCCGATTGGGACTAAAAACGCAAACATTTACTGCAGGGACGAAATTCAATTGCAGATAATCAATATAGTGGCCGAGGAGAATACTACTACTCAAATATTATTCGTATCAAGTTAATAATGTATTTACACGAATATATCACATAAATAGCAAGGTTAGGCCCTATACGGTATTAGCATTATGCTGTGTAGGTCATAGGTCACGACTCACGAGCCTCATAGTCAAATGATGGGAGTCATTCAACAACTCGACTTGGAAAAGTAAACTAGCTTCAGCTCAGAACGCCACGTCTGGCAGTCTATTCTCGTACAGAAATTTGTATGAATTCGTGCCTAAAATGCCCTACTAATTAATATTCAAGTTGGAGGGGCGTGGCTGAACGCGATTTTAGTCAAAAGACCCAAAATACATTGAAATACGTATCATTCTTCGTACTATTTGCATGGAAGTGAAAATATTTGAGATCTCAGATTGGTTCTTTGTTGTTAAATTAATTTACCTGTTCTACATCATGATCAGAAGATATCTATCACACGCACATTGAACGTTGAGTTGAGTTGACATTTTTTGGGAAATGGGTACTGTATGCGTAACGGACATGTATTATTTTTCGATTTAGGAAATTACAATTGCTTGGCGTGGCGTAGCAACTAACGAAATAAAAAAGTATAATAAAAATAATGCCAGCAGATCATAAATAGTAGGCCTACTCGAAAATAAATTTTAAACTCCGCGACGGGATTATATATGCCGATTATGATACAAAATTCATGCAGGGACGGATACAGGGGGCGGGGGAAGGGGGGCGATCGCTCTCTCGCCCCCGTGACCCTATGACGTTTCAATTTTTTTTTTAGCCAATTATCACGATTACATATTTATCTTATTTTAGATTTTTAAACGTGTTTTAAGGCCTTTCACAGTTGCAATTATTTGCAAAAATCAAGAATTATGCTCAGCATTTACAGTATTATATCACTTCACAAAATAAGAGGCGGATACACACTGGATGGGACGGTGGGGTGCCCCACCAATTGTAAGCTCGACATGAAGACAAAACAAATTGACGTACACAAACTACTTTGTTTTGGTATTGCATTCAGCCCACCACTTTTTCTAAAACGCATCAAATGCACTCATAAAACCTGAATTTCACAATATTCCACTGCTGTGCAATTTATGAGGGGCGCCGTCCCCCCCCCCCCCCCCCCATGGTAATGTCCTATATCCGTCACTGAATATGAGGAAGACGTAAGCAAAGATGTACATAATTCAAGAAAGAAAGAGTGATTTTTAAAGTCGAGCACACTTGTTTCCCACCTTATTTCCCTTAAAATTTAGTTTGAATATTACCGACGCGACCCACTTCCAACCACAGCGGCCCACCGGTTGAGAATCACTGCAGGCAGAGGAAGACGTAATGCTATACTAGCAAACTTCAGACCTACAAACTAAAGCAAGCAACAACAGAGCAAAACATTTTCTAGACATCAAACTTGGTTCAATTCCAATCTAAAGTTTTGTTGCGGAGGAAAGTAGCAAAGAGTAGAATAAAACAACAGATACCGTTCACAGAATAAAACAACAGATACCGTTCACAACATCAATCGCATGCACCAGCCATCCACTATGCTCACGACGGATACCATTCAAGTTGTACACCAGACTATAGGTATTCAGAATTCAGATTATTGAGGTCATGCCATGCGAGTACCACCAATTCAGTATGCCTTTCAAACCTGGTGGGAGTAATTATCGGATTTTAGTGTTTGCTATACATAAAACATCATAATAGATTTGCAAAGTTTTGATTGATTATATAAAATTAAAATAATTAAATTCGTACTTTAACTAACTAAATAACTAGACAACCAACCAAATAAGATAGATATTTTTAACGTAGGAAATATAGCAAAGCAATCAGTTGTATGAACAGTACAAACACCCGTGGATCAACGCCAGAAACAACCAGGCCGATTCAGAACAACTTTGAATTTATTATGTGCCACGTTTCTAGGACGGCTCTAAAGTCACCGTTTACTAATTTTAACACAAGAACTTCTGCAGCGGGAATCGAACCTTGGACCTTCTGCATTGGAAGCGGAGACGCTAATCACAAGACCAACGAGCCACACACACACAGGGTTGACGACTCTAACTAAACCACATAGCTACATAGCTATAGTGGTCCCAACCTCGGTCCCAACGAAAGAATGCAGATGACTCGAAATTGTTTTCCCAACATAGGCTAACAACTTTGTCAACTCTATTCACGCTACCTCAGAGTGGATCTAGCACACGGAGGAACTCTGCGGGACCCTAGCCCAGATAATTCCATTTACCGCGCATTCATATAACCCCCACCACTACAAAGCATCTGCATTCTTTCGTTGGAGCAAGTATACCACTGTAGTTTCACCACAGATAATAGTACTCTGTTATCTGTGGTTTCACCATTGAGTAGCAGCAGTTAGGATTTGCAATGGGATCGAGAGTCAATAATGAACGACATCGATGAAGCGTCTAGACTATGAATAAGCATTCTTGCCGTTCCGACAGGAAATCCAAGTTCGAAATTCGAAGAAAATAATGAAACTTTAGTTAGGTAACTTACTGGGTGGCCAGAGATGCAATAATGTACCTAGTCCTTGGATGGGCTTTGAGTTGAAGATACCTTTCTCATGGGGTTAGGCCACCGGACGTTAATTAGTATATACAGTACCATGATTAACCCGGGCACTTGGCAGCCGTACTGCACGCACGCGGTCACGACGGTATAATATGTCAAGTGCACCGTGTAACACACGCGCTTACAAGGTGTTGAATTACAAGATGGCGGTTTTCTTGTCGCAAGATTGCCACTGTTGACTTCGCTCCGGGATATGCTTAGCAAATATTCGTCATACTGTACTGAGTATAAATACTGAATACATACTACGGCAGGACAGACTTTGTGATTGTGAAGGTCGACGTCGAGAAGTCATCTTCTACTATTACTAATGTATAAGAAGTCAAGAACTCATAATCGAAGCCAAATGTTGATGACAGACGAGCAAATCAATTACTGCCGCTCATGGCACGTAAAACAAAGATAAGAAACTGCCTCGGTAATGTAAAAATTGTGCGAGAATCGAGTGGTCATAACTCATAAGAAACTGCCTCGGTAATAGGTTTGTTCGTTCGCGGACCTAGTGTTAACACTCAAAAAGTCAGTGTCTACACTTTACACTGGCTTCTAGGCTAGTGTTATGAGTGCCAGTTTTAACACTGAAGCGAACGAACGGACCAAAATGGCTCTTTTCACAAAAGTGTGTACGAACGAACAAACCTAATGTTAAAATTGTGCGAGAATCGAGTGGTCAAAGCAATTCTGTAATCTATGCCTTATGATGGAATGGTCATAACTCATAAGAAACTGCCTTGGTATGTTAAAATTGTGCGAGAATCGAGTGGTCAAAGCAATTCTGTAATCTTTGCCTTATGATGGAATGGTATGGTCATAACTCATACTCCAGTAAATCCATCCGTCTACTCATAGTTGCTATAATACAAACTACAAAATGATACGTAACTATAAATAAGGTATAATAAAAGACTGATGTCCGTGAAGATAATGAATAACGATTTGTTTTCAATTCTTTAATTGGACGTACTTCTTCTTAGCTTCACAAGTTATCATTGCTTTAGAAGTGTGTGTACCGGACCCGTAACATTAAACTATGTATGAGTATGACGTTCTCCCCAAGCCCAACCCAAATGCATAGGTGCTGGTCGATCGTATGATTCGTATGGGAGGAAGCCGGTAAATTATATGTTAGCGATGACACTACTACTGAATAAATTACAATTTCGTTCACAAGATATGGTGAAGATGTATAAATAAATCTGTATTTGTTTTGAGGATGTCATTACCAAATCTAGAATCGCCTTCTATCGTAATTATAAACCAATTAATTTTGATATTATGTTTGCCCTTCTTGCCATTGATCGAATCAAGGTGGATAAGAAATGCATCATAGAATGTGTTAATAGCTTGTTGAAGGTAAGTACAAAGCCGAACTGAGCGCGCTAGCGACGGGCTTCCCGGTTCAGTAACCCCGCGGGACTGGGTCCGCCGCCGCGCGCTCCGTGGATCTCTCGCAGTCGCGGGCAGCGCGCTATCGACCCACATACTCGACTAATCTCGCCGGCATTGAACACCGACACCGGTTATCTACTGTTCTACTTTCCCGACCCGCCGGGCGTCGATCCGAGTTCGTCCCTCGCTAAGGCAACATGGCCACGATCAAGAACTAACTCTTAAACTTAATTTAACTTTGTTTACTATCGCGCAACTTCCGTGTAGAAAACTTCGTCAAAAATATTAGCAAGAAAAGTAAACAAAGTGAGAAATTAAGAGGGAAATGAAAACAAGGCTATCATAGTAATCATAGTTTCTCGAAAGGCTTTTAGAAATCGAAATCGAAATTAGAATGGGGGTAGCAATCAAAAGAATAATTCAAGTTAGGCCTACGTAACAAAAAATAATTGACAAGAAATGATTACGTCGCTTGCCTAACAGTCTAGTTATCACCAGGGTTAGCATTAAAGCTCGCACTAGTACGTGCGTTCTATTGCAACACCACAATTCACATGAATGCAGGAAACGTGTTTAGATCGTCGTCCGACAATCAATCTCCCGTATTATGTTTATGAACTCGGTTCGGAACGCATCAGCGCCGCGTGCGATTCAGGTCATGGCTGACCAGTGACGACCACGGATCGTGATTGAGAATCTACGTGGTAGGAGAGGTTGCTAATGCTCGTACGTAGTAGACGACCATGGTTTGCTAATGTTCTTAACTAGACAAGACTAATCTTGAGCATTATAGGAGTCGGGGGAAACAAACGCACACATGTGTGAGCGACAAGGGCGGCACAAAGTGTGGCACGTCGAATGTTAGGCTAACAGAAATAAAATCAAAACTGTGTCATACTGATCAAGTGAAGCTGGATTTAATTTGATTGTGGAACATCCCATTCTGTAACTCTAAAGCGCTGCATCGGATTCAGTCAGACGCAAGTGCATTACATTTTAACTTTGTTTTTCATTTTTTGTTTGTTGTGGTCACAATTACTTTAATCCTCAGTTTTAAATTTTAAATGGTAGCTAGAGACGATCGTAAATATTCTTCGTAACACTAACATCGCGTGTAGTAAATTTGGGAACGGTTTAGTTTAAGTTTAGATTAGCCTTTTGTTCCGAATTGAAAATTGTATATGGCTGTATTTGCGATAAATGAGTAAATAAATAAATAAATTAAATAAATAAATAAATAAATAAATAAATAAATAAATAAATAAATAAATAAATAAATAAATAATTAAAATTAATTTTTAAAGAATTAACAGTTCGGTTGAGAAATGATGTGTCCCTCGCGTATGGCCCATGCATCCACCCGGACCCGACGTAACAGTAAGAAGATCGAGCTTATGATAGTCTTGGCGAAGTGGGTCACGATTCGTTGCCAAGGGTTCGTGGTGGTGGAGCGCCCCCTATCCCGCGATGTGCAAGAGAAACATTTATCTCTATGTACTAGCGATTAGTTAATTATTTATATTCCTGCCCGTTGCACACGGCGGTCTGGCATTGTTCCAGGAGCACACAATTACCCGTTCTATTGTCATAAAGATGCACACGTCTCAATGAAAATCATACACAATTCCAATTCCGTTAGCCTATGCAAATAAAATTTAATTGATCATTTCAAGACTCATGTTTGAAAAAAGTGCATGTAATCCAGTTAGTTGTCAAGACTAATTAGGCTCAACTCTAACTAAATAAATCCAAGCAACACCGACACGGCAAGTCAAGAGCAAAATATGGCAACAATGTCGAAGAGCCAATCTAAGTACCGTGGCGCAGCAGAGCGTGCATAGGCATACATGTTTCCACGGGGAATAGTGCTCGTTGTAAGCGGCGGATGTCGTATGTATGGCCAAGTGACAATGACCTTAGCTTCCTCTTTCCTTCGTGTAGTTTTAGTTGGCAGAAAGCTGACGTGAGTGAGCGAGTGTCTTAGTGCCCGACGCGGAAGCAACAAACACTGGCGAGATGCTGGTCAGCAAGTTTCTTGCCACACGCGCACGTCGCACTTTGCCCGCCGACCGTTTCACGACTGAGGAGCCAAGCAGTCGGCAATCAACGCATTTCTAAAATAAACGATTTCTAAAGCAATGAACAAGCCTATTAGAAATAAGATGCAACATATCAAACAACATACGCACACAGTCTCTAACTCTCTCTAACTCTATTTATTGTTGTTTATCCTTGTTACATTTTTTAACAACAAGAAAAGGCGTCGACGCTAGCAAATATTTTGCTAAAACACTTGATATCTTTGTGGAAGTCTCGTGCCGCGAAGAGCCTTGCTTAAGCACGTGAAACTAACATGGCACTTGTAGTTGGTTCTCCCATAAGTACTCCTTACACATGGAAGGGAAAATGACTTACTGGGCAGTCTTTGAGGGCGGGCGGCAGGTCGTTCCATGGGTTAACAACCCGGAAAGAAAAAGCACGTCGGCCGAGCACTCCTTTGGCCGGAGGGGGTTGGAGGCGGGGGTGCCTACTATCGTCGCCTCTCAACACGCGGCCCTGGATGATGCGTGCGCACACGTCATAATCAGTGGCGCCACTGAGGCATCTTTTAAAAAACACCAGGTCGGTGTATTGCAGGTGCATAGTCATTGGCATAACCTGCTTCTGGTCACAGGGTGGGGGATGTTTCGGCCATGTATGAAATGCAATGCCCTTCTCTGCACCCTCTCAAGCTTGGTAGTGTTCTCAATGGTGGTTTGGGTGCCATATCTAACTAACAAATTAAATTAGTCGCTCTCTTCGTTGCCATCACTTACATTAAAACGTGAAACGTAGCCTCAAAAAAATAATTATCCATCGTTTAAGAATTGATTCCAGTGTGTTGGCTGAGCTCGAAAAAAAACGGATTTTACGCAAAATGCAGAGGTGAGCGTGCAGCAATTTGCCTAAAACGTTGTCCTATACATACCCCAGAATTTTGGGGTGAAAGTTGGAGGTCTAGAAGTGATCCAGAATGTACTTGAAATTAGCTGGATTTGCCGATCAAGCGAATTTTTAAATGGATATTTAACATAGTAATAAAGTTGGCCCGAGCTCATCAAACCATCAGTTCGAACCATAGTATGGCCGGTAAAAAAGTAAATATTGGCGGTTTTCTGCTCGAACAGGTTTGATGCCCTGGTTTACTATTGATTTCTTTTAGCAATGTATCACAATTTATTTGTAGTGGGTAGTTCCTTCTAACCTGCAGTAACCGTACTCCGTACTGACGCCCAAAAGTTTAATAATACTTGTGTTCCGATGAGTCTCCACAGACAGGATGAAACTAACTCTCAACTTGTAGCATAGTCGGGGCCAAATCTGTTGATGGCAGTACTGTATAAAGTTTCCGAAAACTAAACAATATACAATATGTGAAACAATATACCTCCAGGCTCTAAGTGAAATGTAGCAGACCGCGCCCCTAACTTTGGGACGCACACGCGGAGGGCATGAGAGCGCACGGAGTTGCCGTAAACATAAGACATAATGGAATAACCTAAAGATATTATGTCAGCAGTGGTTTGCTCGGAAATAAATGTATTCCAAAGTCGAGAACAAAATAACTACTGAGGTGGTAAAATGAATAAAATTTACTCTCAAGTAAGGTGACCATCCACTTACGAAGGGGCGAGATATTTTACGGTTCTAGCTGGGGCAGTAATATTAATCATTCTAATTTATTCCAATCATATGATAAGTTATGCATGCAAATTTTTGCTAGGTTTGCAACCGGTGCAGCAGTTGCTTAGTTGGCTAATGATCGGACACGAAGTTGGAAGACTAACTAAATCAGCGACTCGACTACACGAGCTGAGTAAGCTGGGTGGGTGGGTAGCATGAATCGGTTGAAATATGGAACTTTTATGAGCGGCTGGATCGCAATGAACTTCGAAGTACCGGTACGCACACGATGGAACTATTACATCGTAATGTAATAAATAAAATAAATAAATAAATTTTATTTAGAGTCTATCCACTCAGTTATATAACTGATTTTCAGTGGAGGACTTTAAATCAAAGCGACCAAGCCAACCCTGTAGGCCCCGACGCAATCGACGAGTGAGCGATAACCAACCAAAGATCGATATTTATAATAGGAAATATAGCAATCAGTGGTCAAATGATGCTTGCTTCAGGTCGTGATTTTGCTAATAAACTGCGACGTACCAGACCAGGAAAACAGGAAAAATACACAAATGCATTATAATAACAATGAATGATTGGCGGGGAGGGTCCGTGACCAGGTTGTTCCAAAAGTGTAATCATTGGGTTAGCGTAATATCTTACGGTTGTATGGAGGTGCACTAAAACAAGACATTATAAAACCAGAGAGCCAGAAATTGATAAATATCGAGTTCCTAGTCCCTACCCGCAGTATAGTGGCATAAATTAAAATATAAACCCTCACATGACACAACGATGGAAATCGACCGACCGACCGCGTCCACTGGAGCGAGTAGGCCCGAATGAAGCGGAAGATGGCACTCGCTACCTTTCACTCTCATGTGTTGTTGTTGATTTGATTAACTCGCCGTCACTTATTTGCTATGACGTCACTGTTTCCGAAACCGAGCTAACCGCCTCACGCGATCCGATAGAAGACGTCTACTTGACGGCTGCATGACGTGCTGACGACAGCATATTCCCATGACAACCCGTCGGTCGAACGCTGTACCAACAAGACATCGGCTAGCTAGAACTACGATTTCACATTCGGAAGTACGTAAATAAATATTAACATTAAAGCTTGAGCGGAGTAACGAGTTCTACATGATATCTTATAAATTATACACATGCTGTTATCACAATAAATAGTTGCACTTTTTCACCGTTCTGATGAGTCAGAGTAGGGCCTACCATAATTGTGAAGGTGCCAAAACTGATATGTTTGATAGCAAATAAAAAACATCAAAAACAATAAACGCAAGAAAATTGGTCGAAATTAAATGATTTCAAAATAAATCAAGTCAAAATATAATGTGCATTTCAATTATTTGAAATGTAGGGCCTAGATTTTATATTAACTCGTGAAAAGAACACCTATTACTAAAAAAGTGTAGGTATCGACTAATTAGCAAGTGTCTCCAGTAAAACTTTCTATTTCGCCGACAACTGGCCGCGATAATAACTCATTCTTCCGAGAAGGCGCGGGTAACGGACACAACGCTGACAGATTTAAAACAGTTTCCACAAGAAAACGATCGGGTGCAATCTTCAAACACCTCATCGTCATGTCAGCTGAAAACAAGCGTATCCGACCTTACTCACTGTTCTGATATGCAAGCGCGTATCAAGGTTCGTATAATCTAAATAAATTCGTAAAGTATCGCATGGCACAGCAAATACATACTTTGTTTGATCCTTCTTACGAAGTTACGAGAATGTTGTTTCGCACCATCGGGAATGTGCGAGAAAATTGTATAGAGTATCAGATATATTCTCGAAAAGCCAACTCCAATTAGCTATAAATTATTAATATTGTTAATTCACATTTCATACTTTGTATCCAAGCTCGAAACTCTCATAGTTTGCATATCCGAATAAAACCGCTTGCTCTTGCACTGATTGCAAAACTGTTTACACACACGTACGTTACTTTCTTGGCTGTGATTACCTCCCCGGTCTACCCGTCCTTCTCGCTACGAATCTGGCAAAAGGCGGCTTGAAGTACGTGCAAGTCTACTAGTGTTGGGAAACTCAACTTCTCATTTGAAGCCCTTACGAGCACACAAGTCAAGACGCATCGTATTACCGCTGTCGGCAAGGCGATTGCGGGGAAAGTGTGAAAGGAAGCGCGTTCATGACCTTATTATAGCGAGCGAGGTATGCGTAACAATCTATCTCACGCTGAAACTATCTCACAGTTCACGCTATACTTCTCTCTCGGACTATTATTACGGCGCAATTAGACTTTAGCCGAGTCGGCGCTCGTGCGTATACGCCCCAATGAAAGGCGAGGAACGAATAGGATAGGTAAATAAAACACAAATGGGCCTATGGCTATTAGATGACCAACTTTCAAGCATAGCAAGTAGCAACGTGTCTTACCCGAGACTCGAGCTGACAAATATATCAGCAGTTGCCAGTTGGCGTATCCAGGAATTTATAAATGCAAAGTGGCGGTATGGGATGGGGGGCTTGCCCACGAAAAAATTCTCCTTCGAGGTCATTTTGGTAAAAATCTGTGCGTTTTAAAGCATTTCAATGACCAACTTTTTATCTACTAAAATCCTGTTTTTAATCCAAAAGTTTTCTCTTTCAAATTCAATTTGGTGAAAATCTGAGCGTTTTAAAGCATCAGCAACTTTTCATCCACTAAATCCTGTTTTTAATTCTCTTTCAAGGTCATTTTGGTGAAAATCTGTTTGTTAAAAAGCATCACATTAACAAAATGTACCTATACTAAAATCCCCCCCACACCCCCTTGGATACGCCATTGTAGTTTACATGAATATCTATCAGCTGGAAAAACCAGACTCCATTCGACATTCCTTCTCCATTAACTAGCATGGTAATCAAGCTTGAACAGACAAATAAATACCGCGTATTATTTAGATATTGGTTGCCATCACAATCATGCTTCCCCTCTCATCTTTGCAGCAGGGGCGCCGACTCCGTGGGTGCTCAGGGGCTGAAGCACCCTTTAGATTGTTTGGAGGGGTGCGCAGAATCTAAATAAAAATTCGGCCTATATATAACAAATTTTTGAGCTGGCCTGTGGCATTTTCTTGTTTTGCGAATAACAAATCTACCCCCCAAACATACAATGGTAGACTTTCCTGTGAATGCCTGAACAGAAAAATAAAAAATAAATTTTATATGCGATTCCATTCTTTTCGTAAGAGAAGACTAAACCAACATCAGTGTCAATATCCACACTCAATTGTAAAGAGGCTACAATGATTAAATAAAATTAGTAACGTATACATGAGGTAGGTGGGGCGATTGCCCCCCCCCCCCCCCGCTAGATTTTGTTTGCGCGACCAATTACCATCACATTGTATAGTTTTCGATTTTTAAACGCGGTTTTAGGCCTTCGAAAGTAGTAAATTCGGAAATTTTCTCGCCTTCGGCTGAAACTTTCAAACAGACCCTGCTTTTGCAAAATCACACTACCTCCCCCTCCCCATAGATACATGGATAGGTAGTTTTCGATTTAAAATCATAAGAAAATCTTGAGAAAAAATCCTCCCCCTCCCCCCATGAATCAGAATCAGATCTGCTACTGAATAAAATGTATCTAATTTTCTGACAATTAGAAATTAAAAATTTCCTTCGAAATGTAAATTAAATTTATTTAGCCCCCCTGGGAAATTTAAAAACCCGGGCGTCCCTGCTTTCAGTGATACAACCAACGAGAAAAAAACCCCAAAAATTTTTAAAACTTAAAATTAATCGTCGATCATTCTAAGAAACGTTTTTTCCCGCGATAAAGGGGTTTTTGTTGTGTTTTAACTGAAGGAAATAAAATAAAAATACTATACTATTTATATTATACTGGGAAAACGCTAAAGCCCCCCGGGGTTTGGGGATGAGCTTTTTAAAGGGTTTTAGTTTGCTTTGGATACTTTTTTTTTGGGAAAAAGTGCTTTTTTTTGCTGCCTACGCATTGTGGTTTAATTTTGTCAATTTCCCTTTTTTTTTCTTGAAATTTGTATTATTTCCCAAAAAAATTGTATTAAAAGCTTTTTTTTTCTATGGATTCTGGCTTTTTTTTTTCCATTTTTTTCTTTCCAAAAGGTCCTACATAACCTTTAACCTTAATGTCCATGAAATAAAAGGGAATTTTTTGTACCCTCCCCCTTTTTTGGGTCGAATTGGCCCAAAGGGCACGAAAAATTGCACAAAAGTCAAAAAAGGGATATCAAAAGTTTTAAATTTTTTCTCGATTCGGGCTAATTTTTTTAAATTTTTTCTTTCAAAAAGCAATACATCACCATTCCCTTAAAATTTTCCCATGGGGAAATAGGGAACATGTAGCCCCCCCCTTTTTGGTCAAATTTAAACCCAAAGGGCACGAAAATTTTGGGCACTAAAAATCGAAAAAAACCCGAAAAAGTACGATTTTCATGAAAAATTTTTCTTCGTTGTACCCAAAAACGGGGCCAAGTCAAATTTAAAGAAAAAACAAAAGGCCCGGTGCAAATTTTCAAAAGATCGCATATCCCGTTTCCCCCGGTAGAGAGCGAAAAAACAAGGGAAAAAAAACAAAAAACAAAAAAAACCAACAAACAAAAAAACCCAAAAAAAAAAAAACAAGGGAGCTAAATTTTTTTGGGGGGTTTGGTGAAATTAAAAGTCTTCGCTTCGCTCACCCAAATTATACTATACTACCGATTTTGGCGATTTTTTTTCGTTTTTTTATTTCCCAAGCCCCAGCCCGGGCCCGCTATCAATCCCCAAAATCAGTGTAAAACAATAAGGGTAAAAACCGTTACGTAAAAACTTGCCGAAACTCATTTTCTTTGGGGCCCTAAATGATTTCCTTGTTTCCTATCTCGCTCAACGGTCTTTGGCCCCGGGGACTAAAACAAAACCACAAAAACTAGTCGCCCTTGCATTTACGCGTCTCCCTCCCTCGCAATAATGTCCCACCCCCCAAACCCAAACCCCTCTTGCACTCGTTGAGTTGACAATGCTTTCTGAAAAAGGTTTGGGGTGGGTTACAAACGAATTTAAAAGTCCGAAGTCACAAAATAATGCTCGCTCGCACATATAAATATTTTAGCAGTAAATGCGGCGTCCACGCACGTATAAATCTCGAGCGAAATTTTATGCAAATGTGGGGACTGTGATTTTTTTGTGACAATGTGGGAACAGATTTTTTAAAAGTAAGAAAGGGCCCATTAAATATTTGTGTATGGTCGGTGTTGGGGAGCTCCCCTTGGGGCTCGCGGTATGAATATTCAAAATTTTGGGGGAGGTGTTTTTAAACCTAGCTGGACTTTTTAGCAAAGGGAAACCGGGAGTTCGAGTCTCTTGCCTAGCATTACGAGCCCCCTAGGAGGGATCTAACTAGGGATAAAGGGTAATTACGGATGTAATGGTATTCAAAAATGGATTTAGTATTTGGAATGTAGCTACGCGTGACCCCTGGGGGGGCTCTGTCAGGGGGCCCGGTTTAAATTTCCCCCCGACGCCTATCATTTTTTTTTTATACAAAAATATTAATTTTTTGCCCTTGCTTACAAGCGTACAAAAATTTCCCTCAAAAATTTACCATCCCGCCAATATTTGGAAAAAACAAACTCTTTTTTAGCTCGCTTATCTAATTACCTCCATTACAACAATGAGATTGCCTGGGGCAAGATTTGGGGAATCATCACCTCTCCGTATGTGTCAGGATAAAAGCAATTTTCTAAAAACCTTTTTAAACAAGGTTGAACTAACATTTCCGGCTTCCCCGTGCTATCACGTGTCCCACCATAGGAAACTCTGTCAAATGTCATTACTCTACTTCGGGAAAAAAAATTTTATTTTTTTGTCATTGGGAAACCACAGATTTTGTATTAAGCCGCAGTTTTCCCAATAAAATCAGTTTTCTTCGGGGCTCTCTTAACTAGTCTATCAAAACGATAGCTGACCCCATCAAAAATCTACTGACGGGTGGTTAAAAATTACTTTTAAATTATTATGTTTTCAATAAAAATGTTTTTTTTTTTTTTTAAATTTGGGGGGGTTTCCTCAGTTTGTTTATCATTTATGTAAAATTTTAACCCAAAGATTTTTAATTGGCTATTTACAATGTACATACCTTCCCACTATTTTTTCGGGGACTAGAACCGCAAAACCCAATAAAAATTTGAAAATTTTTAAACTGGTCTTGAAGCAGTATAACTTCAAGTGGGGCACCCCTTAAATTATATCACTCCCCCAGGCTCGAACCATGACACGGGGTGGCACCCGGGGGGTTTAAAATTTTTCTTAAAATTTTTTTTTAATACAGATAAATTCCAACCCATTTTTGGGGATTGTTTAAACATAAATTCCTCCCTTAAATTTGAAAAAAAAATAACTTCAATAAATTTGCAAACAAAACTTTGACAATATAAAAATGATGAGAATTTTTAAAAAAATTAATTAATGAATCATGGTAAAATTTTTTTTCTGGTCAGGCCCTAATGCCGCAAGTTACTTTTGGCAAAATTTTTATTTTTTTGGAAATTTAAAATGGAAAATAAGTTTTCCTTATACATCTTTGCTTCCCAAGTTTCAGTTAAATTTGACAAAAATCGAATGTCTAAATTACTGCCTTTCACTTACCCTTATTTTTTGGGTTTAAAAAACCCTTCCCTTTAAACATTTTTTTGGGATTTAATCACGATTTCGCTTCAAACAGGCACTTTTTCTAAAAATTTAAAACATTTTGGGGAAAAATATAAAATTTTATGGCCAAAAATTTTTTCTACTTATTGAAAAAAAGGGTTTTTTATTATATATTCTTTTTCTATTAATTGTCTCCCCATTATAAAAAAATTAAATGTGTAAAAAATCACCCATTTTGGGCGAAAATTTTTCTTCCCTCTTTTTAATACCTTTAAATTTGGGCTCACATGTTAAAAAAGGTACGGCCCACACTCATGTTTACACAACTGCATTTCCTGATTCCCTTTATTTTCCCTGTTTTATTAATTGATTTATGTGAAATGGCATCATAAAACCTCACTCCCAAATCTCACCTAAAGTTTAAATGAAAGTCAAATCAACAATAAAATTCCCGGTTAAAAAAAATTTTAAATTTTAATCCCAAAATTTTTTCTGGACAAAAAATAGCACAAAAAAAAAGACTTTTTTAAAATCAAGTGACCAAATTTTTTTGTTTTAAAATTTTTGTCCCAGTACCCAAAAGGGAGCCCTTTAGCTCTTTCTAAAAATTAAACCCGGGGGACGCCGGGGACTTTGTAAAAAATAATGTTGTTTTTAAAATTTGCTCCTTATCATGTTTTAAGAAAAAAATTTAAATTGAGGGGTTTTCACCAGAGGGAAAAAACTGACCAATTGGCCCAAACCCTTTTAATCAAAGCATTAAATTACCCCACGGAAAGCATAAAGCTTTTCCCTTTTAAAAGTTTTCTATTGTTTGGCATTCAAATTTTTTTACTATCACGGGAGATACTGAACAACAAATATTTGTAAAAAATTTTTTAGATAAAAACTGCAGAAAAAACAAATTTAAAAGGTATTGCAAACAATTACTTTGGGCCCGCTTAGGGGCTCGGCCAACCCCAAAAACTTATGAACAGGCATTGGACTTTGGCTTAAAAAAGGGGAAAGGTTTTGACATTGAAATGGCAAAAACGATTCGTTTTTTCCATAATGTAACACCCCAAACAAACTGTATTTTAAAATTAAATGATCAACCCCTCTCAAAAAGCATCGGGCGAATCAAGGTTATCAAAATGTTTGCACTGTGTAACGGGGGCGTTGTGAACCATTTGCGAAACCTTACAGCAGGGAAATCCCCCCCATTGCCACCCCCTCCCCCAAAACGCTTACACGCAATCGGGCACTAAAAACTTTTTTAAACTCAAGGAACCACGGTGAAATTTCCCCGCAGTGGTTTATTTTGAACTTTTAATTTCAATACAGACAGGAACTAAAAAACCTTTTAAATTGCAAGCACAATTTAAATTTACAATAAACAAAAAAGTAAACTTTTTTTTTTCCCTTTTATTTGTAAAAAGGTTTCTATGTTTTTTTGGGTTATCTGAATCCTTTTGGCAATCGATTGTAAAATTCCATTTTTTCGTCTAAAAAACAGATATGTATCCCCCCTTACTGGACAAAATTGCCTATTATGGGGGAAGCACCAAAAGTTTCAGTTGGGTTTAATTGCTATAAAAACCTACCCGAAATTTTTCCCATTCTTTCTCGAGAATCTGACTCTTTTTAAAAAACAGGGGAAATTTTTTGGGCAATTTTTTTTCCTTTCTTCAAATTCGATTTTCCTTTATAGCCAAAACCAATTGGTTCAAGGAGCTAATAGTAGGGGTTTTTATTTGTGCATCAAAAAGGGAAATAGGATAAACGCTGAAGCCCAAACTACTTAATGGGAAAATAACAAAAAATTACGGTAGGGGATTTGGCAAAACAAAAACACACACTACTCAGACGCCCAATGCAAAAAATCAGAACTACATGCCCAAACGAGAACAACTCCCCTTTACGGGCAACCCTACTTTGGGCCCCATGAAAAAATCCCAATCCAAAGCAAAAGGAACAACACAAATACAAACAAAGTGAAAAAAGTGAAAAAAATTAAACCCGGGGAAAAAGGGGTGCGTTTACAACAAAAAAGCAAAGTGCATCTCAAACAAAACATGTTGACCCAATGCAAAAACAAGCTACAATAACATCATGGAACTAAAACCGGGGGGGAACCAGTGAAAGTTTGAAACATACATAAAAAAGTTTGGGAAAGGGAAAAACTTGAGCATGTGTACACAACTCCCAACGGTATTTCCCTGCTGCATTTGAACTTATGCAACACCACCCAGGGCATCCTACTTAAAGACTACGATAAATTATTAAACTGGGAATAATGACTTAAAACTTTAAAAAAACTGTCTTTTTGGCAAGATTGAAAATCAAAAGAAATGGCAGGACTGCACAAATCCCCGTTTAATGCAACAACAGAAACATGTTTTTAAGGGCAACATTACGTAAAAAGGAAGCCCAAAATGAACATGTGCCAATAAAGAAAAACATTTTTACATAAAGCTAACGGTGAATTTCAAAAATTTTTGGCCCGGATTTAAACAAGCAGACAAATCATTACATGGTGGACTTAAAAACAACACGGGAACATCACTTAACAAACCGGATCGCTGATTTCAATAACAAGACGAGGCTTAAAACTTGGGCCCAAATAACTGCAAAAAACAATTTTCTTTTGACGTGACTGAAACACACCGACAGAAATAAAAATTTCACAATTCAGAAAAAAAATTCACCAACTCGAGCCCGTATTAAAAGTAAATTTACCAATAAGCACCCACACAACAGAGACTTTGAAAATATACAAATTTTTTTGGGATAAAAAACCTATTTGAAAGTGATAAAGAACAAACATATGTAAATAAACAAAAAAAAACACAGAAAAAAAATTTAAAGACAAACATTTTTTTGCTACAAACATGAACGCAAGGAGGATTACGTATCAACAAAACAACAACAACACAACAACAACATTGTTGTACCCCAAAAAACAATGTAGAAAATAGGCAAAAACAAAACAGAAAGATGTAAATATTAGAAAAAAGCCGTCACGAACGTAAACCAAACTCCCATAATAAAAAATTTCGCTTGTAAAAAGGCAAAATGATATCAAAAATTGAAATGTGCAGAACAACAGTCGGGCCGCCGGGGAACTTGGCCCGACGCCCGGCCCGTAAACCCAAAATTAACGGTGACGTCGCCCAATAACACGTTTTAGTAAAGGGAAAACCCCAAAACCCCAAAATTTAATTTCCCGTGGGGGACTTTCATTACAATGCATAAAATTAAATATGCGGGGACACATCAAAAACCCAGTAAAAAAAAGTGCATGGAGCGGCGGCGATTTTAAACTCTATTCACAGAAACGTTCAACAGCCCCTCACACAAAATAGAATGAAAACCCTGAAAAACGAGGATAACCCCGCGCTAAACGAAATTACTGACAAGAAATGATATGAGTTTTTGTAAATAAACTTCAAAATTCATCCACATCGACTGTACAAAAAACATCAACGAAAGACAACGGGCAGTGCCCATCAAAAATGTTGTAAGGGTTACAACAGATAGGGGGTTTCGTTTTTCCGGACCTATAAAAAAAAACCCCGTGCACAACATTTTTAAAGCTATGGAGCGCATCGAACAACTGGGGTGATTTAAAGTCATTTGTCAGATACTGTGCAAACTAAAGTACGAGATATTTTGCCAAACATGCCACATTTTTTTTTATAAAAAGGGTGACAAAAATTGGGAAAAACCCCCGGGGCGCCCTACACAAAATTCACACGGGTAATTCACCACCTTTCAGATTGAAACCTTTTCGTGCACCACAAGCAACACAATAAATCCTGAATCCCAAAAATACAAAGTTTTTTTAGACTCGGCTTTTTAGTCCCAACCCTCCCTTTCGAAATGGACAGTCCTTGTAGGGTTTATAAAAAAAAAACTGATTCAACAAACACCCCTTAAAGATTATCGTTTGGTTTTCAGTTTTAAAAAACCCTAATGGGCAAAATCAAACGCTGATTCATTCCCACTGATGACATTCATACGGCAAATAGACCTTTTTTAAAATGGAAATAAGTATTTTTCCCTGTGTGACTTTTCAGATTTTTTTTTTAAACTTAAAAATACATGAAGTTTGATCAAGAAAAAACAAAAATCGTATCTCAAAAGGACGTTAAAGTTTCCCCCGCCTCGCCCAAGGTTTTTTCGATCTGCCCCTGCGACCTGGCCCTTGGGTTTTCCATTACACATGTTTTTCGGGATTGCAAAACAAGTTCATTATAATATATTTTTTGATGACTTAAAAATTTTTATTCTAGATCGCTTGCCGAACATTTTTTCATTTAGAATGGTACTCACTCGCCTTCTTTGGGGGGAAAACCTGAAATTTAAAGCCTTCTAAATTTCAATTTTCTAAAGACAAAAATTTTGCATATTTGGCTATATCATTAGCCCCAAAAGGGTATAAAACCCACACCAGAAAAATAAAAAGCAAAACAACGGGGCCAAACGCCCACGTACCCCAAAAGGGGACTTTAAAAAGGTCCCTTTGGGGTTCCTTAACTTCTACGAAAGTTTTTTTAAAGGGCCCTAGCATCAACTTGTGGACCACTGACAGCCCTTTACACAAAAAAACGTACCATTAAAAGGGACTGAACAACGGAAAAAATGCATTCAATTTTTTCGCGGAAAAAAATATGCAGGGACTCTGTCTTGCTTTTCCCCAGATTTTTCACGGGGAATTTACATTGACTACAGACGCTAGTGACACGGATGTGGCGCTGTTCTTAGTCAAAAGTTTGTTTGGTGTAAAAGACCCATGCTTTTGCACCCAAAAATTCTCAGCGCTGAAATGAATTATTCGGTTTGGGGCAACGTAAAATGTGTATCAGAAATTTTTAGGGTAAAATTTAATTTTCGCCCTTACCTCTTTGGCAGACATTTTACTAAAAGGGTTGACCACAAACCAAAAAAACAACTCATGTGCACAGAAAAACTAGGTGCCGGGAACATTCCTTTGATGGGGCATCAAAACTCGCGGATTACGACTTCGACTTTGTTTTGTAAAGGGGGAAAACTTGGGACATCGATGCCCTTTAAGTCCCCCTACAGTAAAAATCATAAAGACGACACAGATGAAGCCCCAAAGAAACTTACACAAAACCCAAATTTGGGGGCCCACCCCAGAAAACGTCAAGAAAAAATTAACGACGCCACCTTTAAACCAATTACGATACACTGGCCAAGATAATTTTCACCGACATTATGCATTGAAAAAATAAACTTTAAAAGAATTCGGTCCCAAAAGGGAAACTCCTAATCCCTCGGGGGCGTCGTGCCCCGAATCACTCAAAGACACTATTCTAGAAATCTTTTTACGACGTCCTTTTTTGGGGGAAAACGGGGGGGGGGGGGGGGGCACCAAAAAACAAAATGCAATCACATCACGCTTTCATTTTTCCCGGCATGGGAAAAGAGAAATTAAACAGAAATTGTGCAGTTGTGTCCACCCTTTTTTTAACAAAGGGAAAAGGAAAACCACACCCCCCAGGCAACCCCTTCAAAAAACCAAAAACCAAAACAAACCCCCTTTAAAAGGGTTTTCACATGGACACTATCGGGGCCCCTAATTACCTCAGATTCGGGTAACAAATTATGTCTTTTCATTCATTGAAGATACGCAGATACCCAATTTTTTGGGGTGTTTGAAGAACCAAAACGCTACTTCTATAGCCCGGGGGTTAAATTTTCACGTCAATCAAACTTCGGATTTCCCCTCTATCTATCACAGATAATGCAAAAAATTTTTTTTATCGAATATCTTTTTAAAAGTGGGTGAAAATATTACCCGATCAAACCCCTGAGAGTGACCTTTTCAATCGAGATCAAATGGGTTGTTTGAGCGAACACACTTGACGTTTCACAAATATATCACACTTTTTCCCGAAAAACCCCACGTAACTGGGATAGTTATGTACCAAATTTCCTACTAGCAATGAAAAAGCAATAAAATTTTAAAGTCATCACAATAAAAGCCCATACTACTACTGTTTTTGGGCCGAAATGTCAAATTCCCTTTGGGGGAATTAATAAACCCTGCAATTTATACAACAAACCGGGCCAAACCCTTACCCATCTGAATTTTTGCCCAAAAACCCCTTTGAAAAAAAGCATTGTTTAACAAAACTGCCCTTGAAAGAAGTAAACAAAAATGAAAAAAATTACCAAAAGAAAAAACCCCGAAAAAGGGGTTTTTAAAATTTGGGGGTTTTTGTTTTGTTTAATGACACCAAGTTTTAAAAAGCAAAATACCAGTTTTTGAAAAGGGCCCCTCTATACAAAGGACCCTACATCATAAAACGACATACACGGAAATCACTTGTTTACATACAGCACATAAAACACAAGAAAAAAAAAACAACACACATTAACCGACTAAAAAAACTACAATGAACGAGAAATTTGGCCAAAAAAAATTCAAAACTGCAAGAACAACAAACGCAAAACCCGCCATCCCTCAAAAAACTCAAAGACAAAAAGACAGAAAAAACTTTCGACGGAGATCGACAAGAAAAGACGGGAAAGGGGGAGAAAAAACAAGAGGGGGAAAAAAAAGGGGAAAAAAGGGCGAAGAAGGGGGGCAATGAGAATTTCCCGGAAAAAAACAAAAAAATTTTAAAAAAGGACCCCCTTTTTTCCAATACAAAAAAACCTGACGGGCCAAAGGGAAATTCAAAACCGAAAAATACAAAAACGACTACTAGAGAGCGCTCATATTCATTATTGCCCAAGTAAACTGACGAAACACTGTGAATATATCCCCCCATGGGGAAAAGGGACACAAAAAACATCACCTAAAAACAAACCCATGTCCCAACCAATACCTCAGGGTTTACACAACTGGATAATAATGTACCAAATCCGCATCGAAACCTAGTACTCAGGGTTTCGACTACAAATCTACCATTGCACCTTCCCCCAAAAAAAAGCACAGACAAGTATCCACAATCCCCCCTTTTAAAGGAAACAATGGGGGAAAACCCACTCGGCAGACAACTTCCCGCCTTTCCAAGTAACCCCCTACAACAACTAAAATTTTTTCCTACATCAGACACTCATAAAAACCAATAAAAAAACCCCAGTTAAAAAAGCTTTCTCCCCACTTCTCCCAACACGAGTTAGTTCCCCCCAAAAACCCCGCACCCCTTCGCTCAGGCGTTGGAAAATCAAGCGCTCAAAGAATAATAGTAAAATCTTGTATGATTTTTAGTCAAAATAGGGCTAAATTTTCTGGGAAACATAATTAAAATTATATTCTTTTTCCAAATTTAAATATGCAACTAGTCCCAAAGCTACATATAAAATAGTAATGGGACACAAAAGATGTATAAAAGATGGGATATACTTGTTTCGAGGCACAGGCAAATTTTTTTTTTCATTTTTTATTTTTTCGATCGAAGTATCTCATGACTTGTACCTACCCTTTCCCCCACTCCATCCAAATTAGCAAAGGCCCACACACAAGGACAAGGGAAATTTTCCCCTTTGGGCCCACCCCACTAAAAACCCCCCCTAAACCAACCCCCCCCCGGGAAAAAAAAACCCGAAGCTCCCAGGTTTTATTTGATTTGGGGGAAAGTCTCCACTCATCCCATACCCCCCCCCAAAATAGCTAGACCTCTCATCACAACAAACCCCCCCCCCCAACACCCAAATTTCCAGGCTGTGTTTTCCCCAAAAAAACAAAGACAAATGTTTAAAATTCCCAAAATCGGACAAAATGTTTTGACCACCAAATATGTACGGTCCTTCTGAACATTTCACTCGAAAAACCCTGGTGATCCCCCGTATTGTGAAAAAAATAAATTTTAAATTTTTGTAAAAAAATAATATCGAAAGCTGTCAAATGGACAAAATAACTCCATGCCACAGCTAGGGACAGTGCTCCAAAGAAAATTTGAAAAAAGAAAGTAGCACCAAAATTTATATTTACAGTGTCCAAAATTTAAATTTTTATTTTACAGCTTGGGGAATAGAGCAAAAAAATATGAACAAATTTTTTAAATAAAAATTTGTATTTCTTTTTGCTCCTTGTAATAAAATTGGCACGCCTAAATAAAATACTGACACTAACTAGGGGCCCAAATACCCTTTTGCAATATACTATTTTACCTTATTCCCATTTTGTATCTAAAAATCAAAGAAATACATAATAAATAAAAAGGATCCCCAAAAATACAAAAACATTTGCTTTTCATAAATTAAAATTAAAAGTTGGGTTTTGAAATTAATATAATTTCCAGTGCCAAAAAACACTTCAAATTTTAAATTTAAAAATTTTATAGCCTCATATAAAAAGGTTTATAACAAAAAGTTTTTTGAGGGAAAATTTCAAAATTAAAAAAGATTAAATTTGAAGGTTTGATTAAGAAAATTCAGTAAACAAAATAATAAAAAAAAATAAAATCATAACCCATTTTAAACAAACAAAAGAAAAAGGGGAAAAACAAATTAAATGTATGTTGAACAATTTTGTTTAAAACTAAGAGAGTAAAAATTGTTTTTTACAAAATGTAAAAATTGATTGTTCTTACTTTCAAAAAATGTAATATCAAAGGGGGAATATTAATTATGTAAAATTTACCTATATCTCAGGGGTTTGTTTTTATATTGATTACTTATCAACATGTATAATTTTAAAATTGGGTTTAAATCACCCAAATTGGGCCCAAAAAATTTTTTTAAAACATTTTTTTTTTTAATGTTTTTCAAAATGTATTTCAAAGATTCTTTCTAAAATTTTTTTTGAATGTTTATTTTTTTAAAAAGGGTTTTCTAAAAAATTAAATTTTAAAAACTATTTAACAAGATTTTTTTAAAAAAATTATTCATAATTTTTATTTAAAATCACACTCAAAAAGGGTTTTTAAAAATACCCAAAATTTTTTTAAAAACTTTTTTTCAAATTTTTGGGGAAAAAGTTTTTTTAAATTTGTTGGTCAATATTTACATTGTTTAGATTAAAAATTAAAACATCACCAATTAATTTAGAAATTTTTTTAAAAATGGTAAAGGGCCAATTTAAAAACCTTGAAATTATTTTTTGTTTAAAATTTAATTACTCAGTGATTTCTTTCATTTCAGGCACAAACGAAAAAATTTTTTTTAATTGATTTTTTAGTTAGACTCTAATGTTTAATATTGTATAAAATTTAAAAATTTTTAATGATTTTTGTTTTTAAAATTCGCACAGTTTTAGAGGTTTTCCCAACCCCTTCAAATACTGATCACATCTTGGATTTTATAACTTTAAATTTTAAAAACCTTTTTTGTTTACCCCCTCAACAAAAATTACCTATTTTTTTTTTCATCCCGAGCTTATTATTCAAGTTTAATCGACCCGCGCAATTTTTTTTTCACAATTTTTTGCAAACTTGCTTTTCCCTCGCGGAAAAAATTTTTTTTCTTTGGGTTAAAGCCTTTCCCCTTTTGGGTTTTGCTTGCCATGGACATTTATGGAAATTCCCTTTTCCCTATCGGGAAACCAGCATATTTGGTTTACCCCATATGTCCCGAAATTGGGGAAAAATTTCCCGTAGGGTGACTACATACGTCATTGTGGGCGCGATGTAACTTCTTTTGGGGAGTGGGGAAAAAAACTGACCCTTTTTGTACCCCTACCATATCATGCGTAGGTCCCTTTGGAGCCGGGAAATGTTTTAAACCCATTTGTAATTTTTGATTTTCTCATTCCCACCCCCTTTATAGGCTCGTTGTTCTTGTTTGCACCCCCCCTTCGGGGAAAGGCGCAAACTTTTTTTGGGGGATGGGTGTTGTCATGGGGCGGTTAATCGCGAAAACTACAAATTTTTTTTTTATACATAAAATTAACGTTTTGCATTGCTTACAAGGGGCCCTACAATAATTCATCAGAATTACCCCCACGCTCTAAATTTGGGGGAAAAACAAATCCCTTTTGCTCGCTTTCCAATTACCTCACATTACAACTAAAGAATTGCCTCGGGCAAGCTTGGTCAGTCACCTCTCCCATGGGTCAGGATTAAAGCAATATTCTATAACCTCTTAACAATTTTAACTAACACTCGGGTTAAACACGTGCATCACGTGTACACCATAGGAAAACCCGTCAAATTTCTTACTCCCACGTCCCTGGAAATATATTATTTTGTGTCATTGGACCACAGAAATTTTTTATATAAAGGGGGGGCAAACTTTCCCCAAAAAAATCACTTCTTCCCTGGCTCTTTACTAGTCTTCTTTACGAAAAGCTTTACCCCAAAACAACAATTTTACTGACTGGGGGATTTTTAAAAATTACTAATGTACTTAATTTTGTATCATAGGAATGTGTTAATTGGGGGGTTTTTGTCTCAAATTTGTTAAACAAAATTTAAAGTTCCCAAGGGTTAAACCAAGAAAATTTTAATTGGGTATTTTACAAATGTTTTTTACCCTTCCCCCCCCCTACCCCTTTCGAAAAAATAGCAAAGCTAAACCAATATAAAAAATAATTTTAAATTTAAAAAATTTTCTTAAGCAAATATAATTCAAGGGGGTGGCAGCCCCCTTTTTATATCACTACCCCCCGGGTCGAACCCTGACACTACCACTCAGGGGTAAGACATAGCGTCTCTGAAATAACGGGTCTCGAAAGTTTCCAAAGCGTCTGGAAGTTCAAAACGTTAGTGGTTTTAAAACGTCTGGAAGTTCAAAGCTTTTGGGTGTTCAAAACGGGGCTGGAAGTTCAAAACCCTCTGGAAAGTTCAAAACGTCTGGAAGTTCAAAACGTCTGGAAATTCAAAGGGGTCTGGGAAATTCAAAGCGTCTCGAATTCCCAAAACGTCTCGAAGTTTCCCTTTGGGTAGGGGTTGGTAGGAGGTTTTTTCCAAAAAATTTAAGAATTGATGTAGTTTAATTAGGGCTTAAAATTGTACATAAACTTTACAGGGGCATGGAGTCAGACATGAGTGTGTCCCCAGGAATAAACCGAACCACAACTAAATGCTTTTCCCCCCTAAAAAGGGCTGCTTTTTATACCCAACAGGGTCCTCTAGGGCCAGCCAAACCCAAAACCCCGAGTTTTTTAAGCACGTGACAAACCCCCGAGGGGGGGATGCGACGCAGTCCCGTTTGGGGGGGACAGGGGAAAACTTTGGAAAATTTCCATAAAACACAAAAACATACAATAAAATATAAGAATAAAATAAAATTTTCTTTGGGTTATGGCTTATACCCAATGATTGTTCTTTGTATTGCTGTATAGTGTGGTCCCGGGTTTTTGTGTTCGGCGGGGGGATTTTGCCCCCATGACCAATACGCCGCATGCCAAAAAATATTCACTTTTAAAATTTTTTTATACAATTACTATTGTAATGTGCCGTGAAGTTGGGGAGCAACATACTCCCCCTCTAAAATGAAAATACGCTCATTTTTTTATTACTTTATCACACGGTCGCGCACTCGTATATCCCCACCTTCCCCGGGGAACTCGGCAGGGGTTGAACGGGCTCGAAACCGGGGGGGGGGGGGGGGGATGTATTTGCTCAGCCAAGAGGAGCCCCGCAGATCGGGAAAGGGGGGTCACCGCCAAAGGGTGGCGGTGACTGTGGTGATCGGAAGACCCCCCCAGATGTCCCACGCGAAGCGCCCCCCCAATTGGAAAAGCAAAATGGCAAGGCCTGACATGACATGGGCAGGCCGGAAATGCCAAGCCGTCCCCGGGAAAAACCTCCCCGTCTGGCCCCCACCGCTGCACCTTTGATTGTTTTATGCAGGGCTGGTAAATTTGGTTTGAAGGGGGGATCTGTTCATAGGATCGTAAAACGGCATGTTTTTTAAACTGTTTTCAAGGGTTTTTAAAATGGAGTGGGAGTGTGAGGGGTTTGGGGCCTAGTGTCTCATGGTTTTTTTTGCATCGGGTTTCCCAAACCCCCCCCCCCTTCTAAAGCCGTGACGGCTTTTGCTCTCATCCCTTGGAACTGGAAGGGCGGGTGAGTTGTTTAGGACCCTCGCATCTTTCTGTCAGCTGAAAGGTATTTTAAAAAAGCTGGACTGTTTTAGATCCCAAAATTCTTGGTATTTGAACCCTCTTCCCAAAAAGAAAAATCTTCCGCGGTCTTGCTTGTATCTTTTTGCAATTGTCCTGTACTCTCCCACCTTCTTAAAATCGAACTTCCTTTTGTTTTGCATTTCGTCCATTTTAGTTTTTTTGATGGGGTTAGATTTAACATCCCCGTCACTTTTTTGCGGGGAAAAATTTATTGTCGACAAAAATGTAATGCGTTACGCGAAATTTTTACCACCATTCCCCAAATTTTTCTAAACGTTTGGGGAGAAACATCAAAACTATTCTTTAATCAGTATTTTTGGGGGTATTTTCGTAATGGGCTCGACAGTGTGTTGTTTTTTGTCGTTTTGGAAAGGGTTTGGGCGTATCCGCGACAAAAACAACCCTTTAGACCGGCCCTTCCCCATCTCTCTTTTGACCGTCTTGAGAAAGGGGGAACTCTGTTTTCTGCCGCTCCTCCCTTTTCCCTTCCCCTGGTAGTTTTGTCTGCAATGCCTATGACCCTCCCGGGGTCAAAAGGTCGGAAAATTTCAATTTTTGTACAAACTAGAGGTTCCCCAAAAGAGATCCACTTGTTTTTAAACACTATCATCGCTCTTTGCCTACACGTCCAGCCGAGCTTTTTTTTCTATGGCCCCCGACCTGACTGTAAATTCCTTTTAATTTTTTCCCGTGAATAGTTTGCCTGCGACGGGCGGCCCCCGATAATATCTTTGATTTTCTTTGACTTTTTGCCCATAATCCCCTTAGTTTTATGTTTTTTTTTTCTCTAATCATTTAAACCTGGGACCTCTTGGGGTACTTTTTTGCGAAATCGCAGATTTCCGGGTTTTTCGAGGGCCCTTTTAAAGTTACATGTGTAATTGTTATCCGGATTGGCCAAGTAAACTACATATTCATTGTGTTTCTTAGGGAGCGTCACGTGACCACCGAATAACCCGTGTTTTAAAGACTCGCACCCTTCTACTGGGTAACTCATCTCCCGAGCAATGTTTTTAGTGATGTATGATCTCTGAGATCCTGTATCTATTATTGCTCGGGTTAGTCGACTCTGTCCATTATGTCCTTCTGGTCCCGGGTCCCACTGCCTAATCGCGTACTGCCTAAAAAAGGTTTTTATACCTGTTTTATCTTATTTTCTCGTACTGCCTAAGATTTTTCTCGTACTGCCTAAAAAGGGACAAGTGGGAGTGGCTGTACTCGTACTGCCTAAAGATCCCCCTGTTTTGGTTACGTTCGTCTTTTTGCGTTGTCTTTATTTCTTGATACCCTGTATTCCATTTGGGCGTGTTATTTAAAATCTCTCCCCCCCCCCCCCTCTCGCTCTCTCTCGTTAGTTAGCTGGTTAGATGTAAAAAAGGCCCCGTGGCCTTAATCTTGCCAGCAAAAATAAAACTTTTAGTCAATCAATCAATCTCTGTATTTCTATTTCTATATTTACTTTTTAGTTTCTTATATTTTTAGAAGTCTATGTTAAAATTTATTTTTAATTTAAATTTTTGGTTGAGCGAAGCGAAGACTTCAATTTTACTTACCCATCAAAAAATTTTGTAACATATGTGTACACGTATTTATCCTATTGTTCGAATAAAAGTCGTCTCTCACTCTCTCTCATTTCGTGTAGGAAATAACGTACATTAGCATAGGATAAAGCAATAAAGCATGTAGGTGATAAGTCAAAGAATTGTTTTTTTTTCAAAAGAAAAAAATGAAAAATTTTGATTTTCATGAGAAACAATTTTTCGATTCCGCTCAAATTTCACACGAATATCTTAATTCATGAAATTAAGGTTCTGTGAAAAAATCATTAAAATCGTATTAAGAATGTAGGTGTTATAAGTCGAAGAAATTTTTTTTAAATCGAAAAAAATCGTAAAATTGCGATTTTCATAAGAAATAATTTTCCGATTGCGCTCAAAAACGTGGCAGTTCTAAGTTCAGAGATTTCGAAAGCCTCCATAAAATTTCATTGCAATTGGAGTATCGGTTTAGCCGGAATCGTGTTAACAAATACACAAAAATACAAAAAAAAGAAAGAAAAAAAGAAAGAAAAAAAAACATTCCGGATTTTTTTTCTCCAGTGTAGTGAAATGGAATCTTCGCTTCGCTTGCTACGCTCATCCAAAAAGTCCGCTATGAGATTCAATAGATCTTGCAATAATACATCGTACTTCGTTTAGTTTATGTTTTTGTTGTTGTTGTAAGTTATGCATATTATATGATATTCTACAATGGCGTTTCAAAATGTATGTGGGAAATTCCATATAGTTTAAAGTGAATCGTTCGGCCTAGTTTAAAAATTTTAAATAGGTTACCTAAACAATGTACAAAGTTTATCAATTATGATTATCTGACATTGCCAAAACTTCGTTTTATTTATTTTTGGGTTTAGTAGTGCACCCAATATAGACGATTATAGAGAATTCAATTACGTATACCCTGGGCATATATTCCTGCTCAAAATTTTTGGATTGGAAGGCTGATTTTTGTTGCTATTTTCCACACATATTCTTGACTACAAACTGGAATACTACGGTACTTCGAAATGTTTTCTCCTCAATATACTATTTTGTACCGGGTGAAGATTAAAATTGTACCGTGAAAGATATTAATGAAAAAAATTCGTAGTGTGTCAGTTTATAGACATAAGTATGTGTTACAAACCGAAACAAAAATCAGCCTTCCAATCAAAACATTATGATCAGGAACGTGTGTCCTGTCCGACTTTATTAGGTGTAATACTCAACCCCAAAATAAATAAAACAATTTTTGGCAATGTCAGATTATCATTACTAGGAAAACGCTTAAGTCTCGCCGCGTTGTTGGATGAGCGTAATTGGTGCATTGAGCTGCCATGTGTTATGCGGATTTTCTGTTGTTCTGTGAAAAAAATCATTACAAAGTTGAAGATTTTTATAAATTTAATTTCAATTAAATAAAAAATAAACATTTATTTTTTATTTTTTTAATTAATGGTAATTTTAAAAAAGAAAAAAATCGTAAAATTTCGATTTTCATAAGAAATAATTTTTCGATTGCGCTCAAATTTCACAAGAATATCTTAATTCATAAAATTATGGTTCTGTGAAAAAATCATTAAAATCGGATAGGCCTAAAGCATGTAGGTGTTAAAAGTCGAAGAAATTTGAAAAAATCGAAAAAAAAATCGTAAAATTGCGATTTCATGAGAAATAATTTTCGATTGCGCTCAAAAAACGTGGCAGTTCTAAGTTTAGAGATTTCGAAGGCCTCCATAAAATTTCATTGTAATTGGAGTATCGATTTAGCCGGAATCGTGTTAACAAACAGCCAAAAGAAAACAAAAGAAAAAAAGAAAAAAAACATTCCGGATTTTTTTCTCCAGTGTAGTAAAATGGAATCTTCGCTTCGCTCGCTACGCTCGCTACGCTCATCAATTAATAAACTTTGTCCCTTGTTTTGATTACCTAATTTTACTTAAAATTAAACTAGGCCGCTAGATTCAGTTTAAACGATATATTAAACAACAATTTTTTTAATAACCTTAAACCTAAAAATAAATGATAGATTTTAGAATGTCAGATGATTATAATGAATGATAAACTATGTCCCTTGTTTTGTTTATTTTATATAATATAAATAATAAAACATAAGTGTATCACTACCATTTTTTAATACATATTGAGCACTGTTTGTACTGATACCATCTGAAAACTTATTAAACGAGGGAGCGAAGCGACTGAGTGACTCCATTTAACTCAAACGGCGCTTATTCTGTGAGTCTGTGGGTGAGTGTCTGTCTTTCTGTAGGCATCGAAAATCAGCCGATTCGCTAAACAGATTGCGCTGAAATTTTAAACGGACATCCGGTACGGGTTAACTGAGAACTGCTAACAAAATCAGCCAGATTCGTTGCGATTTCAACCTACAAGTACAAGAAATAATAAATTGAAAAATAGGCTGCTAATGTGTAGGAATTATTTTAACGTCAATTGTTTTGTTTTTGAAAAGAAAAATGTTGTTTGTTATTTGTCTGGCGGTAAAATGCAGTGCCCAGGTGTATCGAATTTTGCACTCGGGGTACCCCCAAATTCCGCTCGAAGATTGAGTTAACTTTGCAATATTTTCACGTATTTTGTACTGGCTATGTTTTCCATAGTATTGTCACAGATGATGACTACACTGCGTTATATGCATTTCAAAACATGTATAATAACTTTAAAATACAATCTAGAAATTACAAAATTTTTCCCGACCAGGGGATTGAACCCAGGTCTACCACATTTCGGGTACAAGGGCGACTAGTGAGTGAGTCATGTGTTGAGTACCCGGGAACATTTGCATTTAAGTTTGATGATTATATTGGTATAAATAATATGTTTTTTAAGTTCAGTTGGTATAAGGGCGCGTCAACCATAAGGCCATAATGCGCCACTCTAGCCTATGATAGGGTAGGGAGGGAGGCCAAAGGGAATACAAAAGGGGGAATAATAGGAATGTTACCGGGTTCTCAAAACATGGCTCACACACTCGTTTAACAACGACTTTGGCGTTTTCCTAGTATGTTCCTTAAAATAACTTTAATATTTAATTATTTTAATTTTAATAAAAAGTGACTTTTATCTTGGTTGATGTGTATTCAGTGCATTAGGAAATTAAGAGCATTTACTAAGTGTATGAGTGTTACTAATACGTACAGGGTATCTTAGTATTTTGTATAATTATATTGTTATATGGTTCTGATGATTGTATAAAAAGTTTGCCGTTGAACAAGGGTACAATGAAGAGAGAGAGAGAGAGAGAGAGAGATTTTAAATAACGCGCCCAAATGGAATACAGGGTATCAAGAAATAAAGACAACGCAAAAAGACGTACGTTACCAAAACAGGGGGATCTTTAGGCAGTACGAGACAGCCACTCCCACTTGTCCCTTTTTAGGCAGTACGAGAAAAATCTTAGGCAGTACGAGAAAATAAGGTAAAGCAGGTATAAAAACCTTTTTTAGGCAGTACGCGATTAGGCAGTGGGATAATACACCGTCCTTCTATCTTAACTTGAACGGTTTGAAGGATGACGTTTTGAGTGACGTTAATGTTAGCCAGTGATGTACTGTTGTCTTGTGCGATATTCTCACTCGTGTTTTCATCCGTTTTTTGGTTAGATTGGAATTTCGCGCACATTATCGTTCTATGTTTTCTCTCACACAACATGCACTTAACGTTTGTTTTGCATGATTTCGCGGAATGACCTTGAATGAGACATGAGAAGCAAGCCCTTTTTGCAGTGATTATGGCCTGCCTCTCTTCAAGTGTCATACGCCTAGCTTTGTAGCATTCGTGCGAGGGATGTTGTTTATCACAAAACAAGCACTGTTTGTGCGGCTGCCTATAGCTATTATTCGAGTTCAATAGGTCAGCTGCGGTAGCAATATTAGGATTGCCTGTTTTGTGTGAATTATCATGAGGAATGCGTGGTTCAAATGTATTTTTTGCTAACTTTGCGCGTTCCTCGCTTGTAACTTCATGCTTTTTAAAACTTCATGATCAGACAAATGAACATGGCCAAATGTTGCGAGCTCGCTTGGCTCGCGGTATGAATATTCTAAGAGTGGGGGAGGTAGATTTTACCTAGCTGGACTTCTTAGCAAATGGACCTGAGTTCGAGTCTCTTGCCTAGCAATTACGAGCGCCTAGGACGGATCTAACTAGGGATCAAGGTAAGTACGGGATGTAATGGTATTTCAATGGATTTAGTACTTGAAGTAGCTAGCGTCGTGACGCCTGAGGGGCTACCACGTCAGGGGTACAGACATAGCGTCTCTGAACTAACGGCGTCTCGAAGTTCAAAGCGTCTGGATGTTCAAAGCGTCTGGAAGTTCAAAGCGTCTGGAAGTTCAAAGCGTCTGGAAGTTCAAAGCGTCTGGAAGTTCAAAGCGTCTGGAAGTTCAAAGCGTCTCGAAGTTCAAAGCGTCTCGAAGTTCTTAGGATAGGTGTTGGTAGGAGGTTTTGCAAAATATCAAGAATTGATGTAGGTTTAACTTAGGACTTATATTGTACATAATCTTTACAGGACATGGAGTCAGACATGAGTAGTGTCGCAGGAATATCCGAACCACAACTACTGACTTCCACCCTAAACAGGGCTGCTTTTATACCCAACAGCTCCTCCAGCCAGCCAACCAGACCACGAGTTTCAAGCACGTGACACCCCCGAGGAGGGGGTGCGACGCAGTCAGTTTGGCGGGACAGAGAAGCTGTGGAAAATTACCACTTCACACAAAGACATACAATGGAACATAAGAATAAAATAAATTGTCTTTGCTTATGGCTTATACTAATGATTGTTCTTTGTATTGTCTGTTTAGTGTGGTCACTGGGTTTCGTTTTCGCGCGGGATTTCGCCCCCAGTGACCACTACGCACGCATGCAAATAATAATATTCACTTTTAAAATTGTATTATACAATTACGTATTGTAACGTGCGCGTGAAGTGGGGTAGCAACAGTCGGTTATGACATTCAGGTATTTTCACTATCACAAATAGTATGTGCATTAAACAATATGTACATTGGAATATAATGGCATTAGTTATAGTGTACTGTTCATGAGGCTCAACCAGCTTGAACCAGATTTTTTCTTTTTTCAAAACACCAAAACATATATGCGTAACAATAACATGGATTGCTAAAGAAAAGCATGGTCATAACTCATAAACATTACATTACACGAATAGTCATTCATTGCACGTGCTAGTAAGTCGCTCACGACCGACGGCAACACCAAACCAATCTCGGCTAAAATAGAAAACTTACGTCCATCCACAGGATACTCCTTGTCAAAATTACTATTCGAAGGGTCAGGTCAGTGTTACAAACACGTTGATACGGGCAAATTATTATACTATCACCATCCTTGAGATGGCGTGCAGTAAAATCGATGAGCACGCATAGGCGTACATGTATGCGTGTACAAAATAATTTTATCCGTGCAATATTTAGACGAATCGGGCGAAAAAAGTATGCCTTCTCTGAACCACACATTGTCATTAACATGTACTGATTGCAAACATTAACATGCACCCGTTTGCAACCTTTTAACAAACCAAAATATGCAACAACGTATAATTGCAAATGCAATCCCTAGTTTTCATCTGCATCCCATCCGAGTTGTAGGGCTAGTCCAGGGAAGGGACTAATGTCTTTCTACCAATGAAACCCGGTCAAGGCTAACTGCTTTCGACTCGCAAGAGCCGAACTGAAATAAATCACAGTTTGTTTTTTGAATGCCTGCTAACTTTTATTTGCAAAAAATGTAACAACTAACAGGGTGAAAAAAGAGCCCGGGCTGCTTTTCTCATTTATTTTCGGGTTTCGGGCCGAGCTGGACCCGTAACATTGAAATTTCGGGCCGGGCTGGTTCGGGCCAGTAGCAGGCGCGTAGGAACGTTTTGAAAGTTAGGGGGGGGGGGGGGGGGCAAATCCATTAGAAGATTTTGTGGGCGGCAGCTGGGGTCTAGGGCAAAGCCCCAGCCGCCGGAGGCCCTTTCGGCGAAGAAAAATTTCACCATACTACAGTTGTTTCGTCATGTTTTAACTGCACTCGGACTCTGTAAACGATGTTTTACTGCAAATATCTGCGATCTAAAAACTCAAAAAATGAACGTGAAGTGGACCATTTTAGTAAATTTAAACCAAATTGTTTATGTAATGACGAATACAGGCAAACATATTAGTTTAACCACGGTAACTGTCGAATTGTATAAGTGTATGTGCATATTTAGTATTTTCTACGGAAATTCTGGGATTAATATTTAAATCACATTAGTTTTGCCCCCCCCTCCCCTCCCCTGTCCAAACGTGGGTGGGGGGACTCCCCCCGGTTAATGCCCCCCCCGGTTCCTACGCCACTGGTCAGTAGAACTAAGAAATACCACATAATAATATACGATCGGTTGTCTAAAATGACACCGGCCAGTCGGGCCGGGCTCGGGCCGTACCATTTCGGTTCAGGCCTCGAGCCACAGTTTTTTTTTTTAAATTCGCATCTCTACTAAATGCCTACTAGCTGGCAATGGGTACGGTAACGGCGCCAATGTATAATTTCCAGAAAGCTGTTTCCAGAACAAAATCGCAATCGTCCGTAGATACATTAACTTACATTGCACTTTTGTCGTGGCATATTGCAAATGTTGACCGAGTGACAACCTGGTGCCAACGTGGCACAGTGAGGTATCATAAACAATGTTTCACCAATGAAACACGTGCGCTACGCTACCCAGAGCAACATACAGTACAATTTAATATTTACAACATTATAACAAACATTTAATATGATGAGCGTAGCGAGCGGAGCGAAGATTCCATTTCACTACACTGGAGAAAAACATCCGGAATGTTTTTTTTTTCTGTATTTTTGTTGTTTGTTAACACGATTCCGGCTAAACCGATACTCCGATTGCGATGAAATTTTATGGAGGTCTTCGAAATCTCTGAACTTAGAACTGCCACGTTTTTGAGCACAATCGGAAAATTATTTCTCATCAAAATCGCAATTTTACGATTTTTTCGATTTTTTAAAAATTTCTTCGACTCATGCTTTGCACTGCTCATGCGACACCTACATGCTTTATCCGATTTTGATGATGTTTTCACAGAACCATAATTTTATGACTTCAGATCTTCTTGTAACATTTGAGCGCAATCGAAAAATTATTTCTTATAAAAATCGAAATTTTACGTGATTTTTCTTTTTTAAAACAATTCTTTGACTTTTTACACCAATATGCTTTATCCGATTGTAATGATTTTTTCACAGAACCTTAATCTTATGAATTAATATATTCTTGTGAAATTTGAGCACAATCGAATAACTATTTCTTATGAAATTCGAAATCTTACGATTTTTTTTCTTTTTTAAAATTACGACTAATCAAAAAAATAAAGATAAAAGTTTATTTTTTATTTAATTTATATTAATTTAAAAAAATTCTTCAACTGAGTAATGATATTTTTACAGAACAACAGAAAATCCATATAACACATGGTATCTCAATGCACCAATTACGCTCATCCAATAACGCGGCGGGACTTAAGCGTTTTCCTAGTATGAAACATTTATACTGGACAAACCGGTTTTTAACTGCGATCTATACTCAATGTACTTGCATCAATGTGCATAATTACATTGCGTTACGAGCCAACAGTGCGGAAATAAATAGAAAATAATTATCCTTTGCCGTTTTCGCTGTACTAGTGGCAAACACTTGTGCGGTGATGTGCACCTGTCGTCCAGAGAAGGGGACTCATCCTTACGCCGTCTCCCACCTATCAGAGGAAAACGTTGATTGTTGTGTCACACTCAGACACAAGTGACAATGTACAGTTTGAGTAGTATAAAGATAAGGTCGGAAGGGTTATCACTGCGAGGCCTAGAGGTATGTGACTGACACTGCCCGTGGTATTAGTATTACGCGTGTACTCAGTACTACAATTGAAAAGGGGAAGCGGTTGTACTGCCTCGTTTGTGAAATCTTGAGAGGCACTGACGAGTGCGAGAGGCGACAATCTCCCTCTTCAGGTGCAGTTCATAATCACTGAAAAATTGTGTCTGGGTCACTTGCTCGAACTTTATAAGAATGAAGAACTAAGATGAGCATGCAGAACGAAATATCGTAATAGATAGCCTCAATCGCGAGTAGTGGCAACTGTTCAATACGCATGAGTGAGTTCGGAAAGACAAGAAGGAATAATAACGGAACGAAACTTACAACGTAGCACCACGGTCGGGTTACTCGAGTTACGTCCTTGTAGGGAATGAAGAATAGCGAAACCGTGAAGACTAGGCTTAGGCTGTTGTTTCGAAACTGTAAGCCTAATATTATGAACCTCCTGACAATATCGCAAAGAAGATTAGTCTGGACTGGAGAAAAGTTTACTTTACAATAGCCATGGATAGAAGGGTTGAAATTAAAGTGCGTGACGAGGCAGCGTGTATGCATGTATCAGCAAGTATTTCAAGGTCACGTGGTATTTAAACAATACAATGTATGTTTATGAAATGTTAAACACGGTGTTATTAGTTGCATCCTAGGCCTCCTTGACTATCCGCGAGTTCTCCTGGCATCGCAACGTAGCTTGGCAGATGAACGAGTAAATGTGGCAATAAATAGAACAATCTACGAATACCCACACACTCGCGATCTATTTCACACGGTTACCCCGCACGTGTGCACGAAGTACAGTGGACGCCGTCTGCAGTCTGCACACCCGATCCCGACAGCTTTCTCGCGTGAATTTGTTCAATTTCGTTTTCTCGGTTATTGGACCAATAAAATTAATTTGAAAATTCTCACTTCGCATCACTGTGGCACATATACATTATCCGTAACTCGCTATTGACTGATAAAAAGTACATATAATAACGTATCCGAATCCGAGCCAAACTGGGCCATCAAATTCCAACTCGCAACCTTCTCGTGGTTTGGCCCGTGATTAGGGGAGTTTTTCTCCCTGAAACTAATGACGAGCTCTGGGTCGTCGTCGGGGACTTTCCACTTCACTTTGACTACCTCCCCGACGGCGACGACAATGACAACACGAACGAATGATGACACAGACGGAGTCGACCACGACGTGGGGGAACCCCTGCCCTCCCCATACGCTTGTGGCTGGTTCTGACCAGCACAGGCCTGTCCACCCCTTGTCCCCCCGCGTCATCCCTTACGTCCCTCCCTTCGTCTCGATTAGCCAAATTGCATAAATATGAGACGTTAAGCAATATCCAATCCGAGCCAAACTATAGTGAGACTTAAATTTGCACGGATCAAAACATATGAGCTTATTATTTATCATTATCGCGGATTAGGGGTGGGAAAAAGGAGTGTCTTGATCAAATCTATTAATAAATGTAATTTATAATGTGAATTTGTTGTAAAACAAACTTGCGCAGCGAACAGATCCCGGTGTGCAGAATCGAGACTGGGGTAACTAATTGAGTAGGTACAGACAGATCGTTTGTGATGGAACGCGTGTAGTCAGCAGCGCAGCGCGTTGCTATGGTAACCATGCAGCCCCGCACACGACACGAGACATGCGGCTCAAAACAAAGCGGCGTTGCAGCTTCGCGTGGTGGGGTTAAATTTAGAACACGAGGTTTCTGCACCGTGGCAGGCAGGCAGTCCGTCACACAATTTACATTGTCATGCCTCGTGTAAGCTCTGTGTATGTGCCTGCTTTGCTGTCTTGCCGCAAGACAGGGGAGCGGCCATCTTCAGAGCCAAATGGTGGAAACTTCCAAGCTTTACTTCGCTTCGCGAGCAAGAAACCATTACAGCGTTCACGTCAGGCGCGGTTGGGGATGGCTGGGCGAGTAGCCCCGCCACCCGGATTGTAGACCTGCCATCCTGATTTCTTGACCTCGCATCTTGATTGTGATTAATATTTTTATTCTTAAGTGCCAATTAGTCTGGAAAACCTGGAAAGCAGCGAAATTTTAAAGATCTGCAAAAGTCGGGGAATGTTAAATTCAGGCAGTTTAAAAAATATGTAAAATTCATCAAAACGAAATTGTGAATTAAAATAACCAGGGTGGAAGGCTCAGTTACGCCGCTATTTCTGAAAAATCGAGAAAGGTCGTACTAATACGATGCTCATCTGACAAATTTAAAAATAAATTAAATTAATTAATTACATCGGCCCCTGGGGGCCAAAGATGAATGATTATTGATGAAGTAGGTCTAGAGGTGGTACATAGAAATGTAGCCTGCCAAAACATACACTTTTAGTTTTATACCATTCTAACTTCAAAAATTAGCAAAATGCACAAATGAAAATGGAATTAAATGAATCTAGGAATGCCTTTATCGTCACTGCGAGTGCGCGTTACTACTTCTCGAACAAACCACTTGTAACGCGAAATGTGCGTGATGTAGTGTAGCGAGTCGGAAGCAAAGTCGTCCCACCAACGTAGAAATGAAAGACATCAAGTTTGATTATACGAACAAGCCAAGATAGAGCCTCGCATTTCGAATTCCGAGTCTAAATCGAACGTAGACTACGAGTTACGAGATCCGGCTCCTCCCTCAGGCTGTATAAACGTAGCCTACAAACACCGTGAAAGATCCAATGCCAAACTCAACGTCGGCTGCAAGAACGTGAAATCCTCTAACGGAAACGCGAACGTTTGAGAAAAAGTAATTTAAATCTTCAACATTATATCGCCAAGTTGGTTTGCAAACCGTCTTACAACTCAACTCGAGAGATGTTTGTATACAAAGCCTGTAGGCATATACACAAAACCGATGCACGGTTGCCTCGTCTACACTACCTGCGCGAATTTCTGTCTTATTTTGTATATTGTAAGTAATATAATAAAGAGCGCGGGGCCGCGAATGGACGGGATTCGAGCAGGTACGTAATATTGTCGACATGCATAGCAACCGGGCATCGACACAGCGAACACTGCGTAACACCGGTAATGCACGAGGTTCTGACGCACACGCATTGCATTGCATGTTTGGTGCGTTTCGAGTAGAGTTACTATCAGGAAATCGCTGAATGCCGTGTGGTGTTCGAACGCGGGGACACAGTAGGCCACTGCATGGGGTGCGATAAACAATACGAGTAAGACCGCCATATCACCCCTACGTGCGGGGGGGGGGGGGACTTAATTTAATCTCAAAGTCCTCGCGTAACATTATAATCAGTTGATTAGCCGTTCCTGCAATTCCTAGAAATACACAATAATTAAATTGTTTTGTTCCGTATACCTATTTCAAGTCAGTGGGTGAATTAGTCGACCAAGAGATTCGATTGACCAGTCGTTAGCATTTTGATACGCGACGCGCATAGTTTGCAAATTGTTTTCAGTTTAATATTGATGTAATCGGGACGAGCGCAAATTACATGACCTCGTTTCCACGCGCTTGGGACGGGACGACGCGTCGCCAGCTCGCTCACTGCCGGAGGAGGAGGTAGTGACTGTGAGCCGTGCTTCATGTTTACACACTGCCAGTGCCTGGCCAAGGTGCTTCGTAATTATCATGAACCAACTTCTTGCATTGAACGGTGGTGATCGCATGGTGAGGTTTCTCACGACCGTTCATATCAACACAGAAGAACGACAAAATAATGTGCCCAGTTTAAATGCTTGTATAGCATGAGCAGATTATTTTGAGCTGAAGCGAGTCTCGGAATTTTCGGGCCGGGTCCTGTAGGTTATTTCTCATGTAGGCCTAGGGCCTAACTGTAATCGTAGTGTTCGTACAAGCATTATAGGTCTATCGCGACGATAACATTTCATGCAGCATGGGATGGAGCCGTGGTGAGCGCGTCATGTCAGTGTTACCGTCATTCTGAAAGACAATTGAGTCGATCTCCAGCGGAGAAGCAATGACTGATATGACTGTCAAAGTCAAAATTGCGAATTAGTTAATATCGTAGGCCTACATGTCTTCCCTGCAGCATGGAAGTGGGAGGGAAATTAGTGTATCGATTTAATTTGTTGTAATCTCTCCTCCGATCGCATCGATTTCGATTTTCGCCTCTTGTAATGAACGATACGCTCAATAACACGACCCAACAAGTAACACGATCTGACTCTGCAAACCAATCCATGTAATTGAGTGGGCAGACAAAGAAATATCGATGACCAGTGAGCGGGCACAGCACAGGTGATACGACCTTGACGCATAATAGAGACTCGCGCCTTTCGAGCACGATCGTGAGGTGAGACCAGTCTGAGTCAGTCAACCTAGAACGCTTAGCTTTGCAAATTACAGTCGACGTTTTTGCACAGTTCCTTCTTTTCAACTCGTGTATAATTAAACTATCACCTTTAAACAATAAAACAAATTACACTCTCCTCTAAATCTCGTAAAAAGTAACGGAGAAATGAATACGTAAGCTCGTCCTTGGCAAAGCCTCAATCCGGTTGTTTGTATCTGTACTTGAGCAAAGCATTCCCCCCCCACCCCCACCCCGTCGCGCGATGAAGAGTAAACCGAACTAATTTACCACTCAGTGTCTTGACTTGGAGTTGTGAAACTCTTGGGAGGAATGAATGGGCTTATAATTGAATTCTGCTTGTCGATGAGACGTGGGTGGAGATCCCTATCCGTCTACAACACGCACAGCAGCCGAGAGATGATAATAATATTGAGAAAACATTCCATGGCAAACAAGCTCATAATAACGCCAGAACAAAGCTTGGTCGGCGAGCAAAGCAACGCGTGTAGTGTATGTAGCCTTGCCTCTCTCTCGGCGAGCGAATAAATCTGCTCCGGACTCCCCTACCGCCCCCCACCCAACCTAACAGCGCAGCACTGGCAGTCGAGGCCTGCCTGCCTGCACAATGTGGAAATCGATTGCATTTTGCTACCGGTCGGTGTATTTTATAGCAGGAGATCACGAATTATTCCCTTCCTAGTTCCACTTCCACGTAAGTCGTAAGTGTCGACAATCGACACGAAAAACTGTGGAAAAAACAAAAGAAACCCACGGACATGGGGGGTGGTCACGAGATGGACTCGTCCGCCATGTTTTCTTGTTGTTTTGTTTACTAATACGAATGTGCTAGTGTATGTGTGTGTCAGTGTTGGTGACAAGGATGTAGGTCATCCACATCCACGAGCATTATAAAGTTGTAGAAGAGATTCAAGTGGTTGTAGCGGTGCGAATCGAAAGACCGACATTGACGAATAGTGATCATTTAAACAAAAGGTCCTAAACGCCCCGATTCAAAATTAGTGGTTAAAAAAATGAAAATGAAAATGATTTTTTACCACTTAATCTAGACAATACAAATTGTTTAAAAATTTATACCTTGAATCTATGATTTTACACGATTTTTTTTTATCAAGAAATTTGGGAAAATTGGCGTTTTGGGGAATTTCTTAAATCCGCGTTAAAAACTGCTTATTTTTTGTTCAACATAGATACCAGAGCATCGTACCAATCTAAAATGGCCCTTTATATCATCGTGTCTTGAAATTGTGCAGTGTGCACAAATATACACTCAAATATCCAAAAGTATGTGTCCCAAAATCACTCCCCTACTTCAATCAGCATAGCATTAAAATATCGGTATTTTGTACCGATTTGTATCGCCAAACGAAAAAAAATTGCATTTAAAAAAAATTTGTAAAAAATTTTTTTTTTCCCCCCCGATATTTTTTTGAAATAATTTCAGAAAATAAAAAAAAACTTTTTTTTCCCCCAAATTTGTTTTTTTTATGAGAAAAAAATCTCACTCCTTCGGGCGGGATTAAAACCCGGGGGACAAATAGTTTAAACCCCCAACATAAAAAACAAAATTGCGTTTATCTCGCCGTGTTTTAAAAATTTTTACCCCGATTTTAAATCCCGAGGCTATGGCGGTTCGCATCGAGCCGATTTTTTAAATGCGTCGAGTTGATAAAAATGGGATGTACCTAATTTCCCTTAAATTTATTTCGACTGATCTGCTAATACTGATCTGATAAACCTTTTTCGTTCTTTTCCTTTTACACATTCGCACCCGACCTACTACATATCACTTGGCTTATTGAATTTAAAATAATTATAAATAAATAAAACCATGTAGGTAGATGATAATAAAGTAACGGTGGGTAATCAAAATACAGCTCTGTGCAAGGCAACAAGTTCGACTCTCCTGTAGGCCTACCGATGATCATGAGAACTTAGCCAACACTGCTTTGTACTGTACTCGATCGACCATGTGTTGAAGACTCGGCTATCAATTTACCCCCACCACGTTAGCAAGGTGCTCCAAGGTGAAGCAATGGTTTGTGCAGGAACTCGCGAGTCACGACGCTAATGGAATTTGTCCGTGGATGAGGCAGGCCATATCCGCTGCACGAGAAGAGAATGAATGATAAATTGGGTATTTGACCGCGACCGGAGGAATTTAGGTAACTAAACCCCGTGAATGTGGAGGTGTGTGTTTGTAGCGAAAGGAGTGTTTACTTTAAGTGTAGATTCCTTGCCGGTGACGTCATATTAACGACCAAGACCAATCACCTGGCATGTGCCACAATTTTTTCCCCGAGACCCAGCACCTCCAGGGGGTTGCTTTGGGGAACGGCGACTCCCCAATTTGTTTTTAAAACATCTTTTTCCCAAACCCCTTTTCCAATTTTTCCCTTACCGCTCTTCTCGTTTTTTGGAAAGGTTTCCCAAATTTGCACTTGAAATAAGAGATCTAGGCTTACCTATTTTTTTTAATATAGACCTCGATTTAGCACAAATGTACACAAATCATATGCCTATATGATTATATATGAACAATGTCGAACGATAGAAAGCGACATTGCAATCAGATCAGCGATGACTGATATGAAATGACCATAGCATCTAGGAAAGTGGAATGTCGGTCGGCTTCATTTATGTACGGTTTACGAGCAGCAGAATCTGCCCTCAACCAGTAGTTCGTGACTTACGTTCAAGCGAGGCATTTTAATTGTTCGATCGTCCCTACTTTTCCTACAAGGTTGCGTTGCTCAATTTTTTCGCGCCTTTTCGCTACGAAGGACGATGAGTTACGTGAGCTAAGGAAGTGACATTGTTCGGCAACCACCCACATCCATAGCAACCGACGCCTACACCATGAATGAGCGAGCCGGCTTGTAAACACAAGCGAGTAAGCCCCAAGCCCCTTCTCACCAGAAATTTTTTAAAATGACAATTTTCCCCCAAATAGCACAGAAAAAGAGTGCGCTTATGGGGGCCCTCCAAACGGCAAAGTGATGGCAAGTTTTGCGTTTATGGGCCCCCTATGGCCCCTAAGCACCAAACCCACAGTCGGCGTACAGTAGGCCCGGGCCCCCCTATGGCCCATAAGGGACCTTTCCCCACAGTCGCGCTGCAAAAAATTTTGCCCTTGATGGCCGCCTATTTGGGCCCATAAGCCACAACCGACAGGCGGCGAACCGTAGGCCGGGGGCCCCCCTATGGCCCATAAGCACTCCAAAAAACAGGGGGCGAACCGTAGGGGGGGCCCGCCTTGGCCCATAAGCACACAAAACCCACAGGCGGCGAACATTTGGCGGCCCTCCTTGGCCCCTAAAACGCACAACCCACAGGCGGCGAACAGTAAAGGGGGGGCCCCCCTATGGGCCCCTAAGCCACAACCGACGGGTATCTAAAATAGGGAAACGCCAAAGTCGTTGTTGGACGAGTGAGTGAGCCATGTGTGAGTACCCGGGAAACTTTTCTTTTTTCCTTTACCTTAGGCCTCCCTATAGCCTATCATAGGCTACGTGGAGCTTTTTGGCCTAAACTAGGGCCTAAACTTTTACAAAAACTCCCGCCAAAATCTCCTTTAAGAAAGCCCCGGCAGTCACAGGGAAATATTAGTTGAAACTGCCAACAACAGCAACCTCCCACAGTGATTTCCCCAACCCTATTTTTTTATACGAATATATTATCAATTAAATGCAAATTTCCCCGGGGGTACCCCCAATGACTCGCTCACTCGTCAAACTACGATTTTGGGCGTTTCCTAGTCTAGTTGGCTAAAGCGCCTTGTAGCCGAAATGGGGGAGACGTGGTTCAATCCCCTGGTGGGGAAAAGTTTTTATTTCTAGATTGTTTTAAAAAATAATTAAACAGTTTTGAAATTATAAACGCATGTACCCCCTCATCTGTGGCAATGGCCTACTATGGTAACATACCAGTACGAAATACGTAAAAAATTTTGCGGGTTTTACTCAATCTACAGGGGAAAATTTGGGGGACCTTGACGCCAACTTTCGACAGCCCTTTGCATGGGCAGGGCTTTAAAGGGCCAGGCGAAAAACAACAAAAATACTTTTCAAAATCAAAAAACATTGTCTTTTAAAAAAATTCCCTAAACATTGGATTTTTTTTTTTCATTTTATCTTTTCTTGTATGCAATGAATCTTGCTGATTTTGTTAGCAGTTCTCAATAAACTCGTCCCGGGATGTCGGTTTTAAAAATTTTCAGCGCAATCGTTCAGCGATTCGGCTGATTTTCAACGTACACACACACACACACACACGCACGCACGCAGAAAAACCAATTAGGGCCGTTTAAGTCGAATGGAAATCACTACGTTCGCTACGCTCACTCGTTCAAATGAGAGTATATAACACATTAGATGATGGATTTAAAGGAATAATTTAATTGTCAATTTCATCATGTTTTGCTAATCATTCTCGCTCTTCTTCGTCGATGTGAGGAATTTGACGCTCTCACATTCAAGGATATCATTTTAGTATCATTTAAACTTATTATTTGATAATATTAATATTATGATAATTATTTTTATTTATTTTAACAAATCAAGCTACAAAGTACATTTAACATGTTGAAGAGAATCAGAGAGAGCATAGCCCCATAGCAAGAATGCCTGATTCCCTTCATTAAAACTAATCAAATAAATTAATGTTATTTTGAAAACAAAGGATAAAATATTCAATAAATTAACATAATGTTATAATATATTATTATATATCATTCCGATACCGAATACTCCACGTAGGGTTTCCAAAAAATACTTTGATTATTGCATTCAATCGACATAATTTTTAAATTAATTTCAAAATTTTATAAATACGGTAATTAATTTCATTGCAATATGCAAAATTAATCCGCTGTCGTAATGCTGTAAACGTATCTAAAATATGCCTTTGCACTTGCCGTTTCGTAGTGCGAATTTCACATACTTGACGCAGATGGAAGAAAACAAAAAATCTCTCTAATAGAAATATATTCATTATAAATAAATAATATTTTATATTTTATGTTTGTAGAACTACAGCAAATAAATCGGACAAATTTATATTTAAAATTTTCCTAAATCTTATTTTATCAATGATATGATCAATTATGAAAATTGCCAAAACTATTTGTTATTTATTTTTGGGTTGAGCAGTACGCCCAGTATAGACGATTAAGTAAAATTATGACACGTTTATCCCAGACATAATTATTCCAGCTAGTAATTTTTTGTTGAAAGGCAGATTTTTTCTATTTGTAACACTTACTTTTGTCTACAAACTGACATACTTGAAAATTGCATTTCGAATTTTTTCTTCCCCCGGTACGAATAGGTAGAAGAAATAAATTATATAGTGCAAGATATTAACGACAAATTTTTTCCAAGTAGGGCCTAATAGAAATAAAAAATCATCCTTCAAACCAAAATTTATGAGCAGGGATATGTCGGGATATACGTAATTAATTTCTCTGTAATTACTATTAAACCCAAAAATAAAAATAAAATGTTTTTAAAATGTCAGATGATCATAATTGATAAACTATACCCGTTTTTTTGTTTTGGTTATACAAAAAAAAAATTGCCGATATGGAATATTTGGTGTAGGCCTATATCAAGTAGGGGGAGAGGCTTAAATTTTGCGATTACTTTACTGTCTGTCCGTCTGCCCGTGTGTGACTGGTAAAAATAATAATTAATGCAAATCCAACCCGAGCTCCTAATCACTTTCCGTCAATTTAATTCATACCATTTAGATATATGGGCATGATACTCTTTGGTCAATTTAAATATGAACAAGAGTAGGCCTACGCTTAAAACAACTCAATGTGAATACATATATTATTGAATCTTTAGTTTGATGAACAACCTGAGATGGCATTTTATTTAGTTTCCATGTAAAAAAGGTACGAAATGTTGAAACAAGACGTTCCACAATGCATACACGCTGGGTACATCTTCATATGGTAGCTGGCGCGCACGTCTAGCAGTGATCACGGTGGTGGGAGCGGTCAGCGTTCCAGAGTCCGGCGCAGCAGGTTGGGGTTCGAGTACGGCGATGGGGGATAAAATTTGTGTTTGTCTTATCACTCTCTCTGTATAACCTTGAAATTGTTCTCTTGCACACAGTTTATAGAAAATGAAATGCTCGCACAATTAAAAAGATATATAATTTTAAACTTTTTGTCAGTTAATATTTTCGTTTGTGTGCGTTGGGCTTCCTCGCGTCTCTACTAGATGGTGCTAGTGTTCCCGAAACATTAACCGCCGGGCCGTAAGCATCCCGCTGTGACAAAAGTGAAGCAACTGTCGGATTTACTACAGTGGGCCGCTTATGGCCCATAAGCGGCGCGTTGCTTATGGCAAAGTTATGGGCGCCTGGCCAACCCCATAAGCGGGGCCATAAGCGCATCGCCGCTTATGGGCCATCAGCTCAACTGATGGCGATGTTACAGCTCGCCATAAGATCGCCATCACTTTGTGCTACTTGGGTCCACAGATATTAAACACCTATTGTAGGCTAGATCAGCAGTCATTAATCCACTTCCGTGACAATTTGAAGCCATCTTGAATATTTGCCCAAAAAGTTCTCAAGATTGCCGCCAGGTTGACAGGTAAGCACACTAGCCTTCAACATCAAATAATTACTAAATTCCCTTATGTATTCCAATAACTTCTTATTGTTTATGTTTGTTCAATATTATGCTGCACAATCTAAAATCATATCACACAATCCAGTAAAATACTTAAATGCATTCAAAAAGCATAAATTATAACGCCAAATCGCCATATTGAATATGGCAAATTGAGTCTTCAATTTGCTACGCTCGCGACTGTGCGGAGGTAATGGAGACTGCGTATCTAGCCTACAATAGGTGTTTAATATCAATGGACAATACAAACACACACATACTACATACAACATTTTCACACTTTGATGGCCACATAAAAGTTCGCGACGCGAGGTATTGTTTGAAATGTCGTTTGAGCTTCCTATACTGGCATGGTTTCAAATGCACATTAAAACTGGGTAGCATAACCACATACCTGTACGCCATGACGGTCCGATACTCTTGCATTACGAGGCAACGCGTAAATAAATACAAACTAAATAGCAGGCAATGTGGTACACGCATTTTTATTACCATGTGTGGGCTTGGTGGATGTTATCAGGCCCTACTAACTTTCTTAAAGTATTTGCAACTAACTATATACTGGTAAATGGTACGCAAGAAAATTTGAAAATCATAGATAATCATGGACTTGGGAGTTGGGAGTCATGTTTTGGGCAGACAATTTTTATTTTAATCATTTTTCTCGTATTAACTTACGCCATAACTAAGACATAAAGCAACCACAACTCTCGAAAGTTGTATTACTGTGAATATATATTTTATTGAGTCACGTCACATACAAACAATTGTGGACGGAATATGAAACCAAAATTATTTGTTGCGTAATAAGCAAACACATGTTGATTTAGCTTTCCTCTGTAGTTTCCGAACACGATTAACGAACAATGGCAAAGCCAAGTGCACACACTTATTTACCCAGCACGAACGATACGGCGATCATAGCGAGAGGATCGGGAGAATCAATGTTAGAGCGGCGCGCCCGTCGGCTTGTGACGTCACAGCAGAGTCAAGGAAGTGGGTCACAAAACGAGGAGTCGCGGGGTGAGCTCTAGTCCCTGGCTGCAGGGGCCGCAGACAGACAGGTCAGGAGAAGAGGCCACACTCGATGGTACGTACATACTGAGTTGAGTGTCTATTCCCCTGAACACCATGAGCTAATTGAATCAACACGATACATTCCCGCGACAACGACGACAGATCGAGCATTAATATTTATCGTGAAAACTATGATGTTAGTATGTATGTTCGATTAAAACCACCTTCACATTAATAAACCTTTACACAACGTATTGTTCTGAAAGCAATATAAACAATAAATATGTACGATTAATTGCTGAAGCCCTAAGAGAAGGCAGTATACTAGACGCCACATTATATAAACGAACATCGTCCTCTCCTATCACTATCAGAATTCTGATTTTTATGTCGTTGATAAAGTGCATCGTATTTCGGAAGTGAAAGTGATGCCATCAGCCATGGTCTGTATTCTGTAGTAGTGCGTTACGCTATATTTTGTACGGAGAGGGTGTGGGAGATATTGAACACAAAACAGTTAATTACACCAGACTTAATTAAGACTACATACATCAAAATATACTGCAGCAAAGCAACATCATGCGTGTTCCGCGCTGGATCGACAAGGTCAGTGACTATTGTCTACGGGTCACGCTGTGGCGACACCTGGATTAGTGTGATACGCACTGACTGACTGGTGGTCATAGGCGTGAGTAGTAGAGTGTGAGCCACTGGGCAGTCAAAGGGATGCCGCCTAAATTAATTATGTAAATTTTTAATTATGCAAATTTTTAATTATGTAAATTTTTTAATTATTCATTTTTTTAATTATGTAAAATTTAATTATGCAATTTTTTTAATTACACTAGAGTGTGACTGCTTTAACCTAACTTTTTTATGTATTCAAGATGGCGGACACTGCACAAGAGGGTGATCACTTTAACCTAACTTAACCTAACATGATGACGTCATGCAAACCTGTCAAGACTTGTTTCTTCAAGATGGTGGACACTACACTAGAGTGTGACTGCTTTAACCTAACTTTTTATTTTTGACACAAGAACCTAACTTTTTGGGACGGAAGCATTGTACGTCCTTCCTGGATCGAAGACTGGCCTGAGGGAATGACGGATTTGAGCTTGACGTTCGGACAACCCACCATGGACGGTGGTCAATGCGCAGAGTAAGCTGCGCAGTGGATATATATGCAGGCGCTGTAGCCTGCACGGGACACTATGCGATGCGACTGCTATGGTGAATTTTGTAACTTTGCAAGACCAGTATCACACAGCAGAACGTGCTTACAGTCTAGGCTTTCAATTATATACCTTGAATGGAGCTGCCAATGGTCATACAAAAGTATTCACAATATTATGTTATTACCACATTGCTCATGTTCACGTGAACCTAATTCAACTTGTCAGACTGAAGATAATACTGACTTTCAATCTAAGCTTACAAAGTTTAATTTACTTTTGAAAGCATACACTCAATCTGACACCACAGACAGGCGTCTAGACATTCCAATATTTTTTCAAAAAGAACCACTATTCCATAAAAGAATTGAATACATCCAATTATAGGAATCAATAGGGCATATTCATAAGAAGTGTATTGTATGCATTAGAAGGAGCTATACCACACATGTGGCTGACATGATTTTCAGGTCAGACTGTTAGAACTTGCAACTATTATTTAAACTTTTTAGATTTCTAAATAGCTGCGCCGAAATTTGTAAAGGGAATTATGCGTTACACGACATGACTGGTTTTCAAGTCCAAAAACCTGAGCTTTTGGCAGTTAGCGCCTAGGCAAATTTTTAGGCGAGGGGTAGGCTCATGCTTCAAAAGAGCTGGCGTTGTGCCCCAAGCAAAAAATAGAGTGGAGGGGGTAGCAAAATAAAAAGTGGAGGGGGTAGTCATTTTGTTCAAAATTGTGGCGGTCGTGCCCCAAGGCAAAAGGAGGGGAGGTCCACATGACTCTATAAAAACCATGACGTCAGTTTGAAGGCATCATTCGATCACTTGCTTCAAGTGAAATCACTCAGCATTGTATTTTGTCACAGTGTGTCCAGAGATACATGTTAAAGTGTAAAGTGGGTGTGTGTGTGGTGGCGTTAAATTCAAGTGTTTAATTGTTGACGCGTATTAATAGTACGTAGTGTTATTTTTTTATTTTTATTTATTATGTATTTGCATTCATGGAATCAAGACCTGAAACCTTAACTTTGTCCTTGGACAAATTTTCTCAAGAGTTGCAGGAACTATCAGTGAACAAAATGATTTTTAATTTTATACCTTTAATGAAAAACTTGTCGCAAGTGACAACTTCTCCTGTATCTGTAGACACTCTAGGTGCTATTGCAAAGTTGAACCATGCCGTTATCAGCGTGCGGCATATTTAGGGATTTTGATCCATCGTCACAAAACAATTCTCAAGAACTTAATGTACATACTGAAGCGTGGAAAACACATGACGGGCAAACAGCCTATGATTTCCATCTGGCCCATTCACAGAGGTAATTAATAGTATATGAGCAAAGATTTAATTTAGTTTTTATGTTCTAATTTAAATTACGTGCACTCTGAAAACAATAAATAAATTTAAAAAAAAACATAATATATATATATTCATCTTTTCATTACAAAATTTTAAGTACATTATATATAATATTTCAGTGCACACGATGTCGAAGCTAGCAACAAACAGTAGAATGCAAACAAGCTCAACAAACCCATGGTACTTATGGACGTTGGAGATGCCTCATTCGACAGACCTAGGCCCAAAAACCCAATTACGTCAACAACAAATGCAATTGGGTAAGTTAATACACGTGGGTCATTATGGAATTATTTTATTTTTTATTTGAGGCTCTGGTATATGCAAAGATTACATTACAACACCACAAATATTTTGCTGACAATAATTTGAAAAACAGTTTAATGTCAAAAATAATAAATAAGTAAAATAAGTAAATAATTAATAAATAAATTAAAATAATAATAATTTCATATATTAATAAAATAAATGAATGAATGAGAGATTAATAAACATACCATCACTACAATACACTACACCACACAAACGTACACACTTACACTACTTCCACAATGACAACATAAAGTACGCACAATAAATAAAAAATAAAATAAATAAATAATAATAATTCATATATAAATAAAGTAAGTAGATAGAATAAATAACTATTCAATACAATTTCTTCTTGATTTAACATGTGGGTTTTGCGTGCATGGGACCCATATCTATTTTATTTTTTCATTGCAAGGGGTTCAAGATGGAGGAACATGGCAAACTAACAACGCAAAATTGCTGATGCTGGGCCACACCCATTACACCATTCACCCACCACACCAACAACCACAGCAACAGGAGAGTCAGTCTCAGGGGAAAATAGTTGTTCGAGGACTTCAAAAGGTATTAACTCTCGTAAGTGCTCGTGCGTCAACCAAAAAGATATACAAAACATACAGAAATAGACATACTATAGTCTTTGACACCATTCCTTTTGGCGAGGATCCTCTTCAATGGGTTGAAGCAACATTTAGTAACGTTTTAGGAAAGTATGACTGAGACTTGAACATTGCCTCCACATGATCGGAGTCAGTACAGATTGACAGTGAAGCATCCCTGACAAGCCAATTAACATTTCTTTTCGTCAGAAAGGATCAACTCAATGGGAGGTAATAATGAATGGGATAGAAAAAGTCATTAAAAGCAATGCTGAATTTCTTAACGGGAAGGGGCACTCAAAAATAACATTGACCCATATTGAAATGCCCTACGGGCTGGCAGGACGGTAGCTGCAAAGTATGTCACGGACAGAGAATATGTGAAGTGCAAGTCGCGAATAATTGCATTGCAATGACGACTCCGAAAATAAAGCTTTTTGGCTATGGCATGTTGTGGGCAAAAGCCTAACTGATGGAACGCCAAAAGTGCGCGAGTAACTGATCCCCGAAAAAACACTCATCCACTGCTAGGCAATGCAATTATGCGCGGATGCAGGTGTGGACCTCTCAAATGGTGGTGGTATTGCCGAAATACGTCAATTTCATAGAATAATGGACTGGGCCATCAAACCACAGTGTTCACTGACCGCAAAGGAAGTTGAAGTATTATTTCAGGGCCCATTCACACCGCTGACCATCCTCCGAGGAGAAGATTGATCTCTTTCTCTAACGATTACCACTACAACGTGATTACCTCAGTCACTGCGCATTCGATACACATTTTACTGTCGTCATGTCGTGTACGCTTGCATGGGCAGGTGGACACCAATGCTCAAATGCATGTGCACGATGCTATAGTCTTCAGACTGTGACCACACCCAACCTCCAATAAAAGGCTAGCATGTCTGAGAAAAAGTCCATGGAAAAGGAATTTCGACAAATCAACTTAGACCGATTTATTACTAACAATAGAACGGTTTGCGCCTGTAACATTCGTTATGTACAAAATGTTATAAATATGTAAATTGCGGACCGTCAAAAGCATATTGTGGGGGAGAAGTATATTGCAAAGCTCTGCAGGAAGTTCTGCCCTGAAAATAACAAGTGTACATGTACGACCAAACCTAAGAAAGCAAAGGACAACAACAACATCTCTGACATTTCTATGAATCGAAGCAACTCAAATGTACTACGACAGAAGACAAATCAAGAATAATGGAGCATGTCCCAACCTGTTGGTTTCACAGCACTGTTGTGTTCGTGTTGACCTGCAATTGAAGCTGCAGTGATGCATGCTCACCGGGGGAAGTCAGGATGATAACTATTCACGCGAGCATCCTGTGCAAGGAATTTCAGCTACACCACTGTAGAAAAAAGAAGACGGGTATCAAGAACATAGTGGCACTAGCCCATAACATGAAAAAGGCTATGACGGGCCACTTTATTATTCGGCACATGTGGAAGACTGGACTGGGCACCTGGAAATCATCAGGACCGGCAATAATCTTCTTATATATGCCGTAAGACATTAGCTTCAACGATACACTGAACTTCATTACAATGGCACTTAAAAGTTTTCCAAAAAACTTTCAATTACCCCAATAACATAAAAAAGGGTAATGTTCCGCATCTATTTCAAACAGACCTGAAACTGTGATTATGTAGGGGCTTTGCTAACCCTGAATATTATGCGTTGACCATATGTCTAATAAAAGATCGCGGCGAATCTTACAATGGCACAATGAGCAGCTGCATCAGAACTCAATATTCGACTTTAAGCAGGAAATAAAAGCCTATTTGTATGATGATGTTACTAATCCTTCGTCAGCTGTTCAAACCTTCAGGACGGAAATTTCTAAACAGCAAACAGGCATAGACCCATTCGGGACGCAATCCACAATCGCTGGAGCCTGCAAGCAGGTATATAAAAGAACTACCTAGAAGTAAACACGATACCTCTTCTGGCCGCAGGAGGATACAGGATGCAGACGCCAGTCTTTGTGGCTTTATGCTGGTTGCAGTGGGGGACCAGAGTGAAGGTATAAACATACCAAACTGCTGAAAATGGAAGGAGGTAAAGTTGCTAAGGTCGCCTCAAAGGGACGGGTACCACGACGATGGCGCTGGGCATAAGGACAGGTTTATGAATTTCAAGGGTGCTATTTTCATGGTTGCAAACTGGGCTACTGAGCAATGACAAAGGTACATAAGCCCGGGACACACAAGAAACAATGAGTAAACGATTGAGGCAATCAAGCGAAAAAATACAACTCAGTGCTGCGGGGTACAGAATTATCGAGATGTGGGAATGTCAATTTAAGCGACTGAAACAAAATCAATGCCGACTGCAAAGCATTTCTTAAACAGGCATTCCTCGTAGACATGACATACCACTTCAAACCTCGAGATGCTTTTTCGGAGGCTTACTAATTGCACGAATGACCTTTACTACAAAGGAAAGGAATGAAAAGAATCCATTATTCGACATATGGCAGGTCTGTACCCCTATATAAATAAGTAGGGTGCTATCCTCGGGGTCAACCGACTGATTATATAGGTGATAATGCAGGGATCTTGGTTGGTGGCGAACATAATAGATAGAATATGTCGAGGGTCAATTAAAGCAGCTTGCTTCTCCACCAGACTTATTAACACCTGATTCCTGTGCGCTGGAGGCAAACTTCGGTTTGCTTTGTGTAACCAGTGCGCCATTGATGGAGTGCAAGCAGATGCAAGCATGAAGATGAAGATCGTATACTGACAGGAACATGGGTGTCAGCGAAGTTAAAAAAAGCTGTGGAGTTAGGCTAACAAAAAAATACTGAAAAAAAAAAAAATTTTCCTTTTTTTTTTCGGGGGGGAAAATATGGCAATACAGACACACATGTTAACCGCGCACAACAAACAAGGAGGTTTTTTTGCCAAATATGTTGACACTTCTTAAAAATGAAGGTTGAGCAAGTGGCTGGCCTCATGGTGCACTTCCGATGTAGATAAAGTCAAACTAGGTGTCGATGTTTGAGGAAAAACGTGAAGGGATCAAATTAGATCCTTCAAAAGATTAAAGTTGAACCAGGGCAAAGAGCTATAAGCAAGCTTATGGCTCAACTCGTTAGGGGAAAATTTGGCAGAGGAACGACCTTACTAAAGCATTTAAAATGTGGACTATATGAAAGACATGGTACAATACTTGGAAATCCACAAACGAGATCAGCCAGTTGTGGAACCTATCTCAGAAACAAAAAGATGTTAATGCGTGGACTGAAGAATGAAAACGATGAGGGAACCTTATGCATCTACAAATGTTGTAATTGCTGCATTCACTTACAGCCATGGCAAGATTAACACTCTACAGCTACTCTGGAGGCGTGGGACCGTATTTTATACTATGATACGGAATAGTATAATTTTGGTCAGTCGACCCAGGTGATACGGACAGCAGTAGTGACTTCCTCGGGGATATGACTGAAACGAGCTTTCGAGTATGGCGACGGATCCTCATCTCTGAGTTGTCAGTGGGGGTCCCAAGAATTATTCTTATAAGGTGCTATGTGGCGGAAAATTACCATGACACAAAGACTATTGTAAAGTTCGAGTTTATCACTAAACATTCTCATCTAAGATAGTGAACTCGAAACAATGAAGAATAGGACAGCTTGAGCCGCACCACCAGCCACTGTTCACAACCCCCATAAGATTGGCCCGGATACCCAACTCAAAATAGTAAGCCGTAAAGAGGGATAAGCTATAAGAAACAGTCGTAACAAAGAGGCGGCGCATTGAAGAGTTTGATACCTTGCCCTAGGATTCAAACGACCGCGGCAGTAATGAAGAAGAATGCTCAATGTAGATAATAATAATCATACTGTTGTAAAATATCCGAAGATGAACCTGTAAATATCATGAAGTGCATCTGTAAATAATGTTGAACATACTCCAAAGATAACACACAATGCGTAGACTCATTGCTTGTTGTACATACTATTGAAGATATTTGCCAATAAGTAGGAAAATACTTTGCGTGTGTAAATATATGGGGTTTCCAAGCATGGAGTTACGCCACCATACTCCAGTGGGACCTTTCTCCAAAATAAAAAAAAAGGGACCTCATAATATGGACTGAAACTTGACGTAGTGAGGGGGCTTTCATACTAATATCAGTCAGGTGGCTAATTAATGCTTTATAAGAAAAGCGTAAGTACAAAACAAGCTAGTTGAGACATGGACCGCAGTGGAAACAGCCATTTACGGCATTTAAATTGTGGTCCTAAGGGTGTGGAAAAATCACAACGTTTGTACAAAATAATACAAGATCTACCAGCTCTCGTGAACAAACCCAATTACAGAATTGGTGTGGTGTTACTCTGCATGGCAGGATCTCTACGAGAAAAATGAAAATAACATTGTGGCGATTTCACAAGGATATCACTTCACACAAACTGAAGATTTCCCTCACCACATGAGGTGCTAAAGCTAGTAGTTATAGACGATATGATGCGAGTGAAAGCTGATGAAAGAGTTTGGGACATTTACCAAAGGATCACATCATAGAAATTTGATTATCATGTTTCTTAAACTCAAAACATGTTTCATCAAGGCAAAGGACGCAGAGACATTTCTCTAAAATCTCATTAATTAGTATGTTTCAAAAATCCTCGTGAGCGGGCCCAAATAAGTCATTGGTCAAGGACAAGTTTACCCTGAACAACCTCTAGTTTGGGGCGAAGCCTTTGAAGATGCCAACATCTGTACCAACGGATATCCCTATTTGATTTTTAAACAATATACACCAGACAATTATGCGTTAGAACTTCCATATGTCCAAGATGATAAGGTTGTTATGTGTAATCTTCCGAAAAAAATCTATAAAAACAATGAGTAGTAACACAAATTCAATCAGTCGATCATCATGTCTAGTACAGTAATGAGCATGCAGATTTGCTCCGTGTTCTTCAACATGCGAGTCCCCACATGCGCAAGTCCCAATTATTAAAGCTGCTGATGTAGGCCTTATAAAAATCCATCTGTGAGTGTGCTGACAATACTTAAAGGACGTGTACGCTAAATAACTCTCAGAAGAGAAGACTCGCTCGAACAAGAAGGTTGTTACGAAAACTTGTACGTCGCGGTGAGAACTGGAAAAGAAAATAAGAAGATTCTTCAACAGACATGTGGTGCATTTCTCCCTCTTTACTTGCGCCTCTATAAAGCGGTCTTCTGGAAGTTTTATTTAGATCAGAATCATGCCAAGAAAAGTTACTCATAGGACCTGATACACTAGGGGCGCATTCAACACCATGATGAGAATCCTGTTAAATAAATTACTATAAATCACTTGGACATGGAAATGGAACGCAATAATGCCTAAAGCATATCACAGAGATGAAAAGGGTAAAGTAAAAAAAGTACTTTCACGATTCCTGCACTTACAAGCGAATTGAGTAATCATATTGCCATACCTATATTAGTGAAAAAAACAAGTGAGAAAGAAGATGAAAACATGAAAAATGAAGCACAAAATATGAAGAAGGAGAAGAAGGATCAAGTCAAAGGACTTATAAAAATTCAAACACTAAAAATTCAGTTCCATAAAGAGTAAAGAAGGTAGAAGAGTTAGTATGATAACCTGCACAGTGCTGAAAATGATAAATGGTGATATGGTAGGGAAAGGGTCAGTGGACCTGGGAAAAAAACTTCATGTTAACATCCATATGAATCTCATATCGATGTAGTGGCGTAATAGAAAAGAAAGTTCACCTGGCTGGGAGACATTTTGCTAGTGTATTCGCAAAATTAATATGCCTCAAGAATATTATTATAGGTCTGTTAGACTTAGAGGGAATCATCAGCCAATTTACTCTAAAGAGAGTACAACCTACATCAACAAAGATTCTTGCTCCTAAAAAGAATTAAATCAAATCGTTATCAAACCCTTGGAAACGTTTAAATTCTAGAAAATGAAAGCCAGACACGTCAATCTTTCAAAAAATCTACATTGATCCCTCGCCACCCGGTGGATTATCATTGCCGAGCATTATGGAAAGCAAAACAAATAAAAGTGTTTCCACCAAAACACTGAAGCGTTAAAGGGCTTCAAACCCAAGATTGCTTACACACTACATAGACCCTGTAGAAAAAAGATTTCCACGCAACAAGTACAATGTCAATCAAACATAGATGATTTATGGCAAGCCGATCTCAACGATAGCAATCACTACAGGAAAAAAAGAACAACTCAAGTATTGATCACAGTAATGATGGTTAGTAAAAGATGCATGGGCAATTCCTCTGCGTAATAAAAACAGGTGTTGAAGTCACTCGAGCATTGAGAAATGTGTCACAAGATAAAAGAAAAAACCTCCTTAACCTTCCAAACAGATAAAGGAAAAGAGTTTATCAATAAACCTTTCAGTCAATTCTCAAGGATAAAAAACATTAATACTATCACAGTAATAACCAGGACACCAAAGCGAGTATTGTGGAACGCTTAAACAGGACGTTGAAAAAACGAAGTTTGGCGTTTATTTTACATACTACAACATGTTACCGCTATGTTAAGGATTGCCACAGCTCTTACATGCATAACAATAACACCATACATAGGTCTATAAAAATGGCCCGTGATGTAAATGTAGCAAATATCCAAGTATGGAAGAATTTAAATAAGTTCCTATGCAAAACGGGTCTCAGGAACCTAAAATTTTGCAATAACACAACATGTGCGGCATAAGCAAAGAGAAAGCTACTTTTGAAAAAAGGCTTTGGAAGAATTGGTATGAAGAAAATATTCCGTGTTTAAGAATCATCACGAGTATGCATCCTGTATATGTCATCGTGGACTACAAGGAGAAAAGAAATTGATAGGACATTTTATGAAGTTGAATTGCAAGCAAGAAGACTGAGAAAAAAGCACAAACTACATAAAATAGATAAAATAGTGATCCCAAGGCAAAAAGGGCTCAGAAAGAAAGTGTGGTGAAGTGAGAGGTTATCCCTCGAAATTTAATTCGTGGCTACCTGCGTCTCAAGTCTACATCTGAAAGAGTGGCGTATTGTGACAACTACCGAGTACAGATCTATGAAACATTTGAGAAAATACAACAGCACCAACTAATTACGGCAATCTGAAAGATCCAATAAGATAGTATGGCGAGTGGGAAGTAGCTCTAGAGATTGAGTTGTTCATCTATAATCCCTTTTTACAAAACAGTATTGAACTGATTGAAGGTAGAATGGAAATTTCTATTAGCTACTATGGCTATGGTGAAAAATGGTAAAACAGATATGACAATAGGAAAGGCGTCAGTATGCTGGATACTACAATAATACGGGTAAAACTTTGGAATGCAGTAACGACGCTTTGACCACTCATTAATATCGGTGAATTTAAAATTGATGTGCAACCAAAAGGTTACATACTGGTACTGAGTGAAATGGGGTAAAGCAGTTTCAAGTTTACATTTAGGTCCCGAAGCTTGCACGCAAACTGGGATAGAACCTGATATGATGCAGTATTGAGCCAGCAAGACATGCTATGACATTGGAGATGGCGCAACACATCATATATTTGTTACTGCGAATCATTGAAACCACAAATGTAGGTGATACTGTAGCGCCCTGTTAGTATGAGTAATATACCTCAACATGAAAGCACAATTGTTGGAAAGATATATGATCAAAACCCCCCTCTTCCCCCCAGGATTTTTGACGTTGCACTACTTCCAGTCTCAACGTGAATTCAGTACAATGAAAATAGGATTTAAGGAGCAGGACAGGACATCCGATGCCATTTTCAGTTCCGGGACTCACGGTGATAAATACACTTTTTTTTGGTCGCGCTCGTGTTAAAGCAAATATAATAATTTCAAAAATGAGGCAAAAATGCATTTGGATCATTACATAAAATATATTCTGATTCAAGCTGGAAGCGTCGTAAGTGTTATAAGGGCTCAAAGTATCAGAAAGGTCAATGGCATAGGTAGTTCCTAGGCGGTCTTTCGGCGCATTACCAGTATTGAAAAAAGCGGTGCAAGAGCTCTAGGACATCAAGCATTACCAACAGGCTGCCAACTTACTTGAAGATGTGGCACAAAATAAAAAACCGCCAAGGAGTCTCTTAAAGCAGACTCAAGAAGCAGGGGAAATTTGAAACGAAAGGCTACTGAAAAACTAGAGCGTATGGGTGGAGCAGGTCCTTAAAAGAGTGAAACACTCGTCCATCGTGTGCATTGTCTGCTTGGCACTCGCCGTGGAAAGACCTCAAGAAAGAAGATACGAAGAAACTAAAAGTTGTGCTAGTGCTAAGGAATAATATTTCGTAATCAGTCTTTTTACACACACATTTCCTGTGATTCAGGAAATCAGAACTTGATCTGTTTGCTCTTCCAGTCACACAAACAAGCATTGAACGAGGTGATGGGTTTACCATGGAAAAACTATTTCAGCAGTAAAGCACTGCTCAATTAATTTGTTGTCAGCGGTCAAGTGAGAAGACTAACATTGATCTGGCACAGACATACTTCCGTGTCGTGCTAAAAATACCAAGGGAAGATGGAACAAGCATTGGCTGCTGAGGCTGATGTGGGCCTGTAAACAATTGGATACATGCCCTTTTTGTCAAAGTAGATGTATTTTTGGGTGAAAACCTTATTTCAATCATCATCACAGAGTATGACCTATAGGGCTTTTCATGGAGACTCCTTGAATAGGATGCACCGGCAAAATCTTCACAGTTAACTCGCGGGATCTTTTAAAGGACACAGGTGGTAAAATGTGATGACTTTGCTGATAATAAAGGAATGAAGAAAAAGCACGGATTTCACCTAAAGCTAGTGCTACTGTAACAAATAATTGGGAAATACATCCATGACCTATTTAATCAAGACCGGTTGTGATTGAATGGCGTGATCTGCGAATAAAACTTCACAAAGACTAAAATGATTCATTTAATTATTTCAAAAGAACAATGGTATCCTGTGAAATCAAAGAAAAAATGCACAGTTACTGTACGCAGAGTCCGTGTAAATTGCATTCTGTGCTCCAGTGGCACATAAATCTCACACCCTAAAAAGTCAAATGGCAAAATACACCTACACGAGTAGACATGGAAAAACCATGGACTATACCTTCAGGGTGCAAGTAAAAACCATTGATAATATTTTTATGGGGTCAATACCAAAGCGTTTCATTATTGGTTTTTGATTGAATTCAGAATTGAACGGAGATTTTTAAGAAGAAACCACCTTAATTTTCAAACATTTTTGAGTGCAATCATTATTGCCACTCTACCGCAAATGGACACCACTTTCCGTCAAAAACCATTACAGCAAATTTTGAATAATCAGTTCATGTATGCATATCATACTCTGTATCAGGCCACTGGGAAGACATTTTCAAGATGAAGGTAAATTATATTACCAGAGGAAGCTTACCCTCAAGGTATGTCTCATGGCATTTGATCTTACGCCTGACTGCGGATAGTGCCGATCTTTGTGGTATCAGCGACAATGGAAGTCTACGTGTAGAGGTAAATTCACAGACTACTCTTACTGAAGCTGGTGCGATTGCATCATATATGCCGGAATTGATAACTGCTTGATGATAGATCAGCATCGTAACGTTATTGTGGACTACAACAACAAATATATACAGCGCGTAGAAGATTGTACTCAGTCTTCCTTGAGATCCATCATGAGTCACGCTTGATTTTCAAGGCTTCACAACAAGTGAAGGATTTATTCATTCAAGGAATTGGCTATCTTAGTTCATCCAAACATTAAAAGTCAACACTGGATATTTCAAACCAACCCATGAAGAAAGTTTATTGAGAGGTGCATCAAGAACAAAGTAATCCGTGGGCAGAGAATAATCATATGTATCAAATGGGTCAGTGGTGTCTACAGAATATCAAGATAAGAATATTCTACTGTGGCCACCCAACCCTAAAACACTCTTTATGCAAAAGAAAGAAAAAGCTCTACAATCTGGAAAAAATTCTGGAGCGTCTATGTGCGATTTGCATGAATTGGGGGTCCGAGTCGAAAACATCTGGAGTAGTTACCATTCTACTGTGCACATCATAAAGAATCACAAAGAAATGTGCATTACAGAAACGTGTTTAAACTTGCTGCATGTGCTTCGAGAAATGGGACGTTTATAATAGGAAGAATTTTCGGGCTAGACTGAAAACATTTGAACAATTCCAAATGTAAAGTAAAACCTGAAGATCTTGCTGCCACGGGATTCTACTAGTCCATAGGAATGATTACAGTTTAATGTGTCCATTGCAAAATTGTGGAACTGTGCCAGTGGTTACCTACAGACATACCTAAGGAGGAACATAAGCGGCTGAGTCCACGCTGCCATTTCATTACTGGGAAGCCTCTTACGAAGCACGTTTGTTGAGTATTTGAGAAAATATGTACACCGTGAACTTGGAAGACGCTCGTATGAGTGATGTTTCCACGCGACCTTTACTGCAGGATTTTGCTGCCGACAATTACCTATAAAGTCAACCGCCCAGCTTACTTATCAGTCAATACAGCATCTCAGAGAAAACCCGGATCCCATTGGGTAGCCAATCTTTATTGACAAGTTGGAACGCGGTGAATTTTGTGATAGTTACGGACTACCCACCCTATGGCAAGAAACATAGCAACTTTCTTGATCGTCAGTTGCTCTACTGGACTACAATAGTTAGGTAACTACAAAAAGTTTTACCTTCTCAAGGTGTGTGGGAATATTGTGTGTGTATTAACTCATAAGCAAGAAGGATTTCTCTTCAAGAATTTTTATGGTATTATAGAAATTACACCATCTCATGAATGACAAATTACAAAGAAAGTTTTTGTGAAAATTGGTAAATGTTTAATAACCAAAACGTAACTTAGGTAATAAAAACCAACACATTGTTTGTCCCACGCGCTGGAGCTTAACTAGTTTTACTAAATAATAAATGGCTGTATTTGTTTTTATTTTTATTGAAATTTGTCTTATTGTTTTATTTATTGATTATTGTTCATTACTTAAGATCCTTCAATATATGTTAAAGCATCATGTTGGTCCAGGTCGGTATGATTGCAACGGAGGACATGTCTGTATGACGTCATGGACTTGCAAGTTTTCACAGGCATGGAATAGAAAGGGGCGGAAGCATTCCGAAGCTTCGCGTAGGCTGCCACTAGGGGGCTCCTTCAATGAGCGCAAGGAGTCCTAGAGCGCAGTTCAGCAGCGTCTGGCTGGTCGTGGACAGTCGCATACCAGCCAGTGTCTCAGCTGCATCACCCATGAATTTTCAATCGGACTTAAACTACAAACGTTGCTTAGCCTACGCCTGCATAACGTGGGCCATCTCAAAAAGTACGAACTTGTTCTTTGTAAAAAGTGTTTTCTTTTTAAAATGGCTGTTGTACGAAAATGTGGTGGTGGAATTTCATATGCAAAGAGTGCTTCAAAAACCCATATGATACAAATCCAATGTGCCAAAAGGAAAAGGACTAAGCTCAAATCTTCATGAGTGGAGTCAACTTACTCGGAAATGGAGATACTCCAAGAGTAAGTCTTGTAGTATGGGTGAAGATGCAGAAAAAAAAACCAAGTTACCAGAAACAGAGATTGGACCCATAACTTGGTTTGTGTATAATCATCCACGGTTACTATGTGCTGGGACTCAAATCTCAACTGATGGCGTATACCTTGAAAGTGTCGTGCCGTAATCTGGGAAGTACGGCACGACACTTCAATCCGAAGCGCTAATACAAGCGATTCATGTTGACAGAGATTAGAGGAGGGTCAAAAGTCCCAGAACAATTATTACGTGATTTAGATATACAGACAAAACCCACAGATTCTTGTGAATAAGATCCACCTAGTGTCCTTTGCACCTATCTTTCCACCGATCCCCCTCCTCCGTCCTCCCCCCCCCCCTCTTCCTCTCCCTCTTCACCCCCCGAATTCAACACGTGGCTACTTGGAATGTTTTTAAGAGCATTAAAAAACACATTATGGAGCATGTCTATGGCAACAAAATTGACAGGGGCTAATATGTTATTCTTCCATGAGATGTGAAGGACACGGTATTGAAAACGTATCGTTAAAGAGAAGAAGAACATCCACTGTGGATATAGAAGAATTGTGTATGAACTTGGTAGGGAATATCTTCAGCGGAGAATGTGGAGTTTGAGGTTATGCGATCGGCTTGATATGTACGTAATAAAAAATTGTGGTTTCTGTACTAATGTGATATGATGAATAAAGAAGATTTGCTCATACACATGAATAAGTCTGGACTTTTTTAAATGATTACAACCCTAGGTATACCATGTCCCAGCCCTTCATTTTCACACACTCCATGCCATGTCCTGGCAAAAAAAGTCTGTGTTATAGGTTGACGTCACTCAATGCCTGTCTTGACCTAATGGTATTTTCATGTTTGCCAACCAAATTGACAAGTTCCTTGACAGGTTTGCCTGGACGCCTCATGTTAGGTTAATTAGGTAAAATGGTCCACCTCTTTGTATCACAGCCATCTTGATCCATAAAAAAAAAGGTTGTTAGGTTAAAAGCAGTCACAACTCTAAGTAATTTAAAAAAAAATGCATAATTAAATTTACATAATTAAAAAATTGAACATAATTAAAAAAAATTTGCAGAATAAAAAATTTAAAATAATTAAAAACAACATAATTATAAAATGGCATAAGTAATATTAGGGCGTAAGTAAAAATTGCATAATTAAATTAGGCGGCATCCCTTTGATGCCCAGTGGGCACACTCTACGGCGTGCGCAGGGGGGTGGGCCAGGGGGGCCTTGGTCTCCCCCATCAAGCCCCCCCAATCAGTACCTAGAAAGTTATCAAAATAACTAATCAAGTTTAATAATTGATAAGAAAATTAATTAATTTGAAAAATGTTCGGCCCTACTTAGTTTTCCGAATCTTTTAGACTACCTACCTTTTTCTCTCATCATCTCACTTTCAAATAAGTTTTATAACAAAAATGCCACAAGGTATTAGTGTAAAATAATTAGCCATTCTTACTCTCTAATACGTTTTAAGACCTCCCCCCAAAAGATTAACCCCCATATATATGTCCCCAAACTGATCCGCCGCCACCATTCCCCAGTCGATATGGCAATCCCATGTGGCCATGAGCGCCCGGAGGACGGGGGACAAGTGGGGAAACTCGCATGGACAAAGCACATGAAATAAAAATTTCAGTATTTATATCAATTAGTTGAAACTAAAATTTAAAAATTACAAAAGTGTGAGGAATTTTTTTTGAAAGTTTCCTTTAAAATTCCCTTTTAGTTTCCTCCGTTTCGAGTATCAACTGCACAAAAATTACATAATTTTGGTATTGTATTCAGCCCACTACTTTTATCTAAAACCCACCAAACGCATTTTAAAAACCTAATTTTCAAATTTTTCGCCTGCGGCGCTGTGTTGGGGGGCTCAAACCCCCATGCTTGCCCAACGAAAGTACAAATTGTAAATTTTGCCCCCTTCTGCCAAAATTCCTGCGGGCACCCATGCCTGTGGCCCCCCCCCATTGTAAAATCTCTGCGCACGCCTATGCTGGTGGTATATAAGCCAAATACCAGCGACATAACACGCATCATGTAATTGTAGTGTATACGTCTTGCACAAATAGTAGTATGCCGGGTTCGTAGAACTGTCACCGAGAGATAGTACGTCATTTAAATTGCAAACGCATTCAATTCGGCATCAATTCGATAATGCCTAATGGGAGTCGTGCCCAACATTAGCCCCACCCCCCCCCCCGCCTACGAACAAAAACTAGAATGTTCTTCGGGCAAAATTAAATTCAATGCCTATTACAAATGGTAAATGACTAATGGGTTAAAATTAAAAGACACTAATTTGCTATGTAGTAAGCCATCCATGCCATGGCAAATTGCCATGCCCTGTTTTCCAGGGTTTCCAGGGGATGATAGTCATAGGAATATGTGTGACACACTTTCACTCTACGTACGACACCCCGACACAAGTAAGACGTAATCTGTGCAAGTTGTCTCAGAACTGAGAACCGGCCTTCCCGCGTCCACGCATTGCGCGCGTGGACATCGTTGCCGCAAATTGCTAAGTACGGTTCGAGTCAATCTAATCTGTATGCAACATGAACATCCTGAAATCGACGACGTCCGCCTCGAGTAAGATGGTTCGTGACCGAAATTTAATAGGACTACCACAAATATTTCCTTATTCTCAGTTCTCACTAAACAGTAAATATTACGTAACACGCAGCGTAGGCAGGCGGAGTATTAGTGTCGGGCGGGACAATAAACCGCTACTCTCGGTCTCGCGCAGAGCAGAGCACAGCTTTGAGCCAAGTCAGGCGGGAACGCGACTAATTGCATTACGAGACGTAAGGACTTGTTACTAAAGTCCTTTGCAAGTAAGAACGATCCCAGGTATCAAGAAATTTCCCCTCCTCGTTACCACCTCCACTCGGCACAGGTGACAGTGCTTGCGAGACGTTGGAATGCGGTAGGCCGCATGACCCATTCATCCAGGTGTCATTGTTAAGAAAGCAATTTTTTGATGTAGTTAAAATGTTATAATTCTCATTTATTTTCAAATATATGGAATAATCATGTAAAATTATTATAAAATAAACTTTGTATTTAAAAGTAGAACGAAAATGCCGTAATTGAGTTGTGTAACTCATGGTTACGTTTCGGCGTGAATCGGCGGGCAAAGTTAAGTACGGTTAAAGCATATTGTATGCAAATTAAATCTAAATTTTACATGTTCTTCCATAAGATTTGACCGAATAATAGGAAACAAATATTTTTTTTAATACTTAAAAATAAATTTCGTAACAAGACACGGTATGCAGGCGGTATATGCGGGCTAGGCAATTAAACGCACGCTCGCTCACGCAGCAGATGCCAGTGGAGCCAGTAAGGGAGGGGAAATCTGAACCTGGATTGCTTTACGAGTAAGGACTTGTTACTAGAGCACAATTTTGTTTTATAACCAATTTAAAATGCAATCTACAACAATTTGCACTGAGCGATACTCGTATTCTCTGTAAACCAGAGTGAGGCGTTGAGGTGCTGCACGAACTACAACTACAACAAGAACTACAAACTACAACAAGAATATCATTGAAATTGATTTGCCAATCGCCGATCAGCGGAGCGAACAGGGTGAAAATATATAATATTGCAACAGCGTTCGCCACCGAATGGAATGCCTGCTTAAAAATAAACATGTATCGCTATCGCAACTATTTTTAAGAAAGTCAAAAGGCGATAATAAATTCTTAATTAAATCACAGCTTAAGTGATAAGTTGTGTTACGATACGAATATTCATGTTCCAACTTCAATGCATGTAGGTGAATGTGATGATGCTAAGCTATTCACAGTGAAAAAAATGAGCACACGCCACACACTATGAAACAATATAACAAACGACAAAACTGCATATTGTGTACTGACTCACTGAGTCTACAAATGTTGGTATTACTATTTATTATAAGAAGCGTTGTTATCAGGAAGTTTCTCAAGTTAATAATTTACCAAAATAAAAGCAACATAGTGTAATGATGAAATATAAGATGAGAAGACACCGCGCGAGTTGAATATAAAACGAAACGACACGCACGAAACAGACGGGTTTATTTTGTACTGACACCATTATTTTAGCAAATGACCCAGGACCCAGGTGGTTCACAATTATTTCCGACCCACTGATCGCTGGCGTGTTGATGATGCTAGAGACTTCGCGGAAGCGGTGCATTGTAGAGCTAAGGCGGCGATGTGATGACACCATACAATTCGTAACTTTGGAGTCGTCCTAGCAACGAGGAACAAAATCAATTTTAAAGTTGTTACTAATTTACCTAGTTGCTTAGCCGTAGGGCTATTTCCTATTAAAATACCGGTTTCTTGTTGGTCATTATTCACTCGTCGATGGTGCTGGCTTTGTCTGATTTAAATTAAATATGTGATGGAGTGGGCATCGGTGGGAAGACTTAACTAAACACGGACTCCCCGGCAAAACTTAAAATTATCTGTGGATGAATACACAGGAGGTTAGGGGGGGTGCTCGAAAGCAAGTAAGCCGATGCGCGCGGTTTCGGCGGGCCAATGAGCGACCAGTATTCTAAATCGGGGACCGCTGACTGGATTAGTCATTACTACGTCCCGCACTTTGCGGGGAAACCCCGGCGCAGTGGGCACGATGTTGAAACACAGATCAAATAAAATACAATCTGTAATTGAGCAAACGTGAGAGACCCTGTGCAAGGCTAGAGGCATACCAACTGCCCCTTTGAAAAGAGACCGGGGTTCAATGTCATTGCCGGAGTGACAACAATTACAGCGGTCCGTGTCGCCAGCGTTGAAACAGCTAGCGTCCTGTCAAGGCTATTCGCCATTACTTGCAACGCCAAACAAAGCGCGATAAAAATAAGTAACTACGAAACTAATATACAGTTGTACAGTTCGCGTGTATTTCTTTTCTAGTCTTCCATCGACGTAAGCCTAAAGATCCTGTACCTGAACAACACATTTTTTAAAAAAACAGAGCCTACATTCCACCATTGATCGTTTTTCACAATCACCCAGTTACATTAGGCCTACCATAAAAGTAATAATGCAAGACCGTGATTTATATAGGCCTACACACTACATAATACAATTACAACCAAAAGACATTCCAAAATGGAAATGACGATGGCATTTAACACGCGTTATCCCGCAGTAAACGGCAGACCCCTCGTTGATCTGTTTCCATCAGTTAGTAAAGGTGGAGGGGGGAGGGGGGGGAGGGCCAGTTATCGATCCCCTTGCCTTGCGCAAGATAGCAACCATGTGTAACCTGTAAACGCATGCATGCCCACCGTACCGAGCGGAAATTCACCTACGCAAAACTTCGTAAGCCCTACTCTGCGAATAAAGTGCTCTAAAAAAGAGAAACCGGTAAGAGCGCTACTAAATCTTCCACACTTGTTCATTAAAAACGAGAGAAGCGGGATGGGATGGGACGAGAGCGAGCTCGCACTCCAACCAAACACTAGTGTAAACAAAGTGGCGAGGCCCGAGATGTGATGTGAGAAAGAGAGGAAAGAACCGGTTGCTCTATCTATGTGAAACTGACCCGCGCGCATCGCCGACAACCAGCGAAGCATTTCGAGATGCCTGCTACACTACAAGTCGACGACGGCTCGGTAATTGTGCACAATTTTAAACATATTACTATTACACCCGCGTGAGTGGAGACCCCTCCTGTCAGCAGCTAGTCTAGGGGGTCAACAACCCGAGCCTGGACACCGTCATAGTATAATAGTCCTACTGGGCTAGCTTATTCACAACGGTTTAACGGGTTGAGAACTTGTGATAACGACTAAATCCATGCGGCGCATCTTGACTGGAACTGGCTAGATAACCAATACGTTTCACAACAGTACTACGCTGCCGCCGCGTGTCATTGACCTAGCAGAACTCGTCAACACGGGGCGAAGCCGCTGTGGGGAACAGACCACACTCACAGTTCACAGCACACTCATACTCACATCGCCTCACACTCGAGGCTGATGATAGAACCACGGACACGTGTGATACATTATCCATATCATGTTGATTGTTGACATGATAGCAAGATTAAAACATCACCGTCGTCCCGTGTAGCGCTACCATGACTAATAATAATACACCTGCACGCTAATTATCTTCGACTGCCAACGGTGTGTCATGACTCATGACAGTGCCTACCGCGGGCACATCCGGAGCACAATTAATCGTATCCAGATTGCAGGCACTAGAAAACATTAATCTAGCTAGTAGGGCACTAAATATTGCATGAAAACACAATGCGATACGTTGGACTAGGTAACACAATGAGTATCACAAAAGTAACAGAGCTTGGAGCAGAGCGGTAACAAGAAGAAGAATCGTAAAATATAGCATGTGTTCGAGTTCCAGGATTCACAAACACTGGTTATAAAGACTGCACGACGTACCGTACGTGCCCAAAGCACACTCGCCGTGCTAAAACTTCGTTTGACAACACATCGCGATCCTAAGAGTTTGTTCCATTACATGGATTGTGCTGTTGTAATGGACGCCGACGCCGCCTCACGAGACTCGAAGGACTGAAGATCGAACTTGCAAAGTGCAAACTCCTACTGAAATCCGTCACAGCGTGCGGCACTGTGTTGCATGCATCATCAGACTGGGCGTGACGTCAGATCCGGGGGCACTGCCAGGCATATCGAAAACACACCGTCTTGCCATGCTGGCTGGCTGCGTGCTACTGTCGTAGTCTTGCGTAGTGTTAAAAAACAAGATGACGCAGCGGAGATATGCTTTTGGCCCGGCTTCGGTTACAGAATCAAAGAAATGCAAGAGGAGGTATTTTTTTTTTTGCGGGAAAAGAATGCGATTTGGTTACTACAAAACCGACCCCGATGTTTTTGACTTTACAGACATAATAAGTCATCAGCCGGGGGCAGCATCACAACTCTTTGGTGAACCAATTGTTTCAAATGATTTCGGAAACTTTACAACATTTTGCATGTGGGAATTAAACACTAAACCAGGGTGAGCAAGCAAGACAGGCAGTATCTGACTGTATTTGTATCTGGCACTGGCACAACCTCGTGGATAATAAAAGCGTATGGATGGTTGTTGTGAATCTCGAGCAAGGCAGACGAGTGCTTGCCAACTTGACACTCGGAACATGTGGCCGAGAAGGAAAACACTAGACTAACCACGATGAGGTCACGCCGGCGTCAGCGATCATCTATTTCTAGACTACATCCAATCCACTGTCAGTTTGGACTCCAAATCCAAATCTGTGCAATGTTATTCCCATACAATTCCAGTGACGAAAACGCCGTCAACCTAAGTTTTACGCGGTAAGTAGGGACTTACAGCAGCCGCGTGTGGCGTGTGCCACTCAGAAGTAGCACGAAGCGAATACGAACGTAAGCGTGTGATTGCGATGTTAAGTCTTTTACAGTACAGTGACCCAATTGCGAGATAATTAAATTATGCATTGACGCGGACTGCGAGAGGCTACGCGTATTATAATGGCTCAATGCAATGAATTAACGGCAACAAAACAAAAAACTTTCTCACGTTGTAATGCTTTGGTATGCTTGTATATTGACTGTAGGCCTATACAAAGGACATTCGAATCAGCTAGGGACATTCGAATCAGATAGGCCTTAAACATGCAATAATTAATATAAAAGAATAAATAATCAACCATAATTACTATCATCGGCAAAAAAAACACTGTGCACGGAATGTTACCTGACAATGTGACACAAAAATGCCTTCTTTGAAACCTAATAATGAGAGGGGGTTCGGGGGGCCGACACCTTACCAGACCAGAAGAATTGAATGAACAAGGCGTACTTTTGTTAAACGACTATTATATTGCGTTCGTAAAGGGAATAGAGAGATCAAAAGAAATGACTGAAGGAACAGAACAGAAAAGTGAAAGGGAAAAGAGGAAAAAATGTAACTTTTGTTATAATAAGGATAGCGGGTGTACACAAAAACTAGACCTTTTCAGCGGAGCCGTCCTACAGTGCAGTGCCGCTTCTCGTACGGCCATCAACCTTTTGTTCCCAATATCATCATTACAACCTGTCGATAAAGACCATGTTACACTTGTTGGCCTTACGGGAATTTATTTATTCCCCTAAGGCCAACAGCGTATATGTATCATATTCATTTTAAAGTAAGAGGCGCCCTAGGGCGTTGTTGGCCTTGGGGGAATAAGTAATTTCCCCTTAGGCCAACAACGCTTCTTGTAACATGGTCTTTATCGACTGGTAGAAATGATGGCATTGGGGGAAAGAAAAGGTTAATGACCTTACGGGAAGCGGCAGTGTGGGAAGACACCCTCGTCGACCAGGCAACTTAAAAGATAAAACTTTCACTTTCACAGGTTGATTCACTCTTCTTATCTGTCCATATTAGGCCTATACAGATCTAGCTCGCTGAGTGGCTGGAATACATCGGGCTACCTTCTGTCCACCCACAACAAGTGAAACGTATCACAAGTTAAGATTCACGATATACGGCAAGTTACGGAAGACAACGAATGATACACTCGTAATGTTAATTGTCTGGGTACGGGAAATGGTTGGGAAATAGGATAAGGTAGCTGGTAGAGGTAGGCCCTACTAAATTATCACAAATGTTGTAAGTGCTGCTCTGCTGCACTGTACAAGGTAGAAAAGGAAAACAAATAAATATTAAGATATCACATTCACATACAAACATCGCCGCATGAACGAACTGAAGTAAATCCAAACCTTGTGACGAAACTATCTTGTTATTTATTCTCTCTACTTGTTCCGTCCTCTATGTAGCCTACAAACACACTTCACGGCACAGGCTAGATACGTGTAAGAGCTACGTCATCGATTAATACACCCTCCGCGCAGGAGGGCTGACTCCACTCCTCGCAATCACGATTCATGAAACACCCCCTCCGTTCTACGAAAAACGTCTGGGAAAAAATACCGAATGCCCACTACTAATTTACAAACAAAATGAAAGTCGTGATCACCCTTCCATAATCTACGCTTCCACGACCCAAGCTTGCCTTGGAAGTTGAGGCCCCGTCTCCTGAGTCCTGACCACACACCACAGTCATGCGGCGAAACGAGCGGTTGTTAAATCTGGCACCACGCCCCGGGCATCACACCACGTGGGACAATTCCAGTGAACGTTTGTTTCCCGGTAAAAAATTTCTAAAACCCCACTCTGTGTCATCCACCCTCAGCCTCCCCTCAGTTTCAAGCGATAGGCAACAACCCAACCCAACGCTGCACAGCACCCGAAACAATCTTGCCGCACTTCGCCAAGAAGCGGAGCGAAGGCCTACAAGATGAGACGACACAGACGAATGAACATCTTTTAATGTATTTTAAATGTTTGGGGATATTCATATATATTTACTTTGTACCTGTCGTCAACGGAAGTAAAATAAATAAATAAATAAAATACAATCACCAACCAGGCAACCACACACGGAACAATTCACCGCATATTTCAATAAATACACGCGCGCGGCTGTAGACTAGGCTCATGAGAACTTTGTTGATTACGAAAGAATTATTCACTCAAACAATTTCACTGGTAGACAAGGCCAACCACTTGGGCTGGATGGATAATACGACAAGCAAAATGAGGGCGATAAATACATTGTACACCATACAGCAGGACCGACATAAGAAACAACAGTATTGAGCCTCGTCCGGCAATCTTGAAGACGACAGCGCGAGACGATTCAAGTTAGAAGGAAAGTGGTGATACTGAGTGAACTGCGCCAGCCCACATGTGCCATACGCGCGATGGCAACAAGGCGAGCAGCAACCTTGACGTGCGGAGAATTATCACAAGTTACGGGCACAAACTCTCGGATAACAACCATCGCGGAAACATTGACCCCGACGACGGGGCTACCCTCACAACAGAACATGCTGAAGAAAACAACGATGTATTACGACTTGTACGAGGATTTGCTTTGAAAATAATCACGAAGTTTTTTTTTTAAATGGTTATCTAGACACAAACGTAACCAACTAGACAATAAAGTGGTGCACAAGTTAATTATGAATTTATGATAATAAAGATCAACATGATGGCACAAAGAAATCGCACTGCAGTGCGATTCTGTAAAATAGTCGCTATGATAGCGATAGCGATCACGGTTGATATGAAATATCAATCGTTATAAATTATCGTTATTGGCCTGATTCTGTAAAATAGGTCGCTACGGCCGCCATTTATCGTATCTTGATAGCATAGCATAGCGACTCCTTTTTCATTCTCGTTATTATAGCGATCGCTATCATTTTTAAAGAATCAGTCGACACGCAAAATTGTCGCTAAAGTGCCGGATAACGATCGTTATCTTCCATAACGATTTTACAGAATCAGACCGCCGATCAAGTAAAAAGAAGCAAGTGAGCACAACTTCTCACTTTCATCTACTCAACATCATAGTGCGCTACCACTTGGTCACATAAACAAAAACTAATATTTCTTCCTTGCGTACTGCGTAGTACTCTTGTGATTGACATCCATGTGGGTAACCATTTGATTACACAGCTCCCTCCCTCGTCTTGGGCTTATTATCTCCGTTGCTAGCCTAGGGTCCAGTCCAGACTCCAGCCAGGAGGCCTCGCCTGGTTCTCGTTACTCACAAGTATATTAGTATCTATGCTCACAAGTCACAAGTGCACGCAAACCATGATGCAACTCAAAAGTCAAAGCCAAATATCAAGCGCCAATCTGTTGAGCAAAGTTGTTCGGACTGCTAATAGGCCTAAGTTTCACGTCTGAGAATACGGGAATCCCACCTCCAGAGAGTGCAAATCAGCAGCGCTATCCACCTACCCGGTTTACCCCGTGGCGCGAAGTTTTCGAAGCCGTCAAGCTAGGAACTTAGTAAATTGTATGAAGCTAGACGCCTCAATAGGCAACAGGGACAGAGTACGAACATGGGCGTGACCCTATCTATACCAAACACGAAATAATGAAAAACACTGCTTTGCTAGAACCTAATTTAACGGCTTTAGGTATAACGAAACCATCGCTCAATATTCGATTGGTCGATCGATATGATATCTCGCTGACGTGCATAAAATCGATTTAACAACTTCTGAAAGATTTATTTTAAGAAAAGCTTTGATTTCGTAACGAAGTTAGTAGGCCATATTCCTATTTTCTAACCGATCCTAAAATAATGTCGCCCTTTGAAAACCATTTGTTGAGTTGAGTACTACACAAGGGCCTATTCGTACTGGCAGTAGGGTACCTCTGATGACTGACAATAAACTTCTGTTGTCAAGAGATCCACGAAGTTTAGGACGGTGACACTGACAGTTCTTTTGAACTGGATACAAACTAAACATGGGTCCACAAAGATAGTGCTAGTCCTATCTTCTATTGCATAAGCTAAGCAGAATGCCTATTCGAAATGACGTCGGGTAAAGATATTGTAGCCCACAACAGTTGGTCAGCTCGAGCTTCGATTATGTATCTTGACATGTTTTCTGTGAAGAGCGCGAATTCTAGGAACCAGATAAAATAATATCTAGGCCTAGAAGAACCACTATTCAGAGAACCAAGGTGGGTAGGTCTATCAACACACGTCACGCTTCATTGAGTTCGACCTTGATCTTAGAAACAGTATCGAATAAAAATAGTCAGAAAAAATGCACCGGCGCCATGTAATTGCGCACGTTGCAACGTAATACAGACTTGAGTTTCTTTTATTTAAATTCAACCACGACCAAGTATAATCATAATTCATAATTTACATTTTAGATGAACGGTGCAGTTAGGCTACCAATAAACCAAACGCAACAGGGAACGAGCACACGACATTGAAATGAGTCCTACTCCTGCGTGTGCGTCAGTAATGGCCAGAGTTTGTGATTGCTGTTACTAGTAGTAACTAACTAACATCACAGATAGCCTTCGTTTCGTTTGATGTGTTCGTTCGGCTGCACAAGCAAAAGAAATCCGAATTGCCATGAAAGAGAAAACGTAGAACGGGCGTTAATATACAACTGAAATCTCCTGGCTTGGCTGACTTTCTTTACCACAAACTCAAACAGGAGAACATTTTCCGCTCGTCTTGTAGTTTCAGCTGCGGCGAGCAGACACCGTCAAGGCAAGGGGCCATATGAGTGAGAACAGCCAAGCCCAAGGCGACGCAGGGGGGGGGGGGGGAGAAGCTGGGGGAGGAAAGGTCGTAGCCCGGTCAGGCAGAGTAAACTCCAAGAATCCATTGTAAGCCTGGTTTTGGGTATGACAGAAATCCCGCTCTGCAACCCCTCCCTCCGAGTGAACAGGTACAAGGATACAAGGCATTAGCAAAGTACAGACAGGGTCGCTGAAAAATGCAACCGCACAGGTGTTTGTGACGCAGCATCACAATCCACACGACACGGAAATGAATTCCGCCCCGAGAATACGCTCGCACTTGCATTCCGAAACCATACAAGGACATAAATTTCAAAAACCGGGTATTTTGTTTTGTTAGAATTTAAACACAATAGTAAAAATGACCAAATCCTCATTTGCCTAAGCTGCAAGCGCCTGGTTGTGGTAGCAATGACCCGTGACTGTGACTTTAGGACCCGCCGATTACACCTTGTCTTGACTCAAGCGTGGACTGAAACGAAATCGCTACTACCAGAGCCAGTTATAAGTGTTAGAACCTGTTGGTACCCAGTTGATTACTCTAGCACGATTCCAAGGAATTCGGTCGGGCATATTAGTATGCAGGAATCAGCGTGTGGTACGACGAGTTGTAGAAATCAGACTAGGCCTACCGGTCTTGACCATGCGTAGAAATGGGACCACCGTCTCGTCATAATCAAAAATGGTGTTGATCGACACTCACAACTTGAGAGATTAAGATTAAGTCTAAAATAAAAGGTCGAGAGCTTTATCATCGAGATTAAAACGAAGGTTTCGGTGCCTCGTTGATAATGTTTCCAAGTAACAGTCAAGCACGTGTTCCTTGCAACTTTCTTTGGCGACCTACTCTACAGCTAGTCTGCCAAGCCAAGGCTAAACCCGAGTAAAATAATTACAGATATACATTATCAAGCTCCTCACAAGAACAGCACTTACGCCCAACACTATTAGTGTGTAGGCCTATATAAAGATAAACAATAAATTTCAAAAGAGGCTCAACACAATACATGTAACATCGGATAGGCCTATTGTCTAGGGTAGCGTCTTTTACCAACCAACATCTATCACTAATCAAGGTTAGTAAAGATTCGCCTTCGCGGTCAGAATTGTGTTGATAATTATTTATAATTTTAGGAAAGACAACACTACAACACCTCGGATTACTGCCTACTTGCTAGTTGCTAATACACTCAATAATAAAGTTAAACTGGTAATTCCAAATTATGAAAATAATGTAAGTGGGTAAAAATATTGTAGCCTTCGGGATTTGAACTACACTACAAATGAAACTTAATCAACTAAAAACTACATTAAACTTCAGAGGAACAATGTTCTCAAACAGACATTCAAGCAATTAGATCTCGAGTCGACCTACCTAAATTTTACAGTAGTAGGCCACCGCTTCCACAATCAAAATTTATTAAAAGTTAAATCCAAGTTGCAAAATAAATTGCCGAGTTTATTAATTAACAGAACATATATTGCCCAAAAAAGGTTTTCATTCTGAATGTTCATCTCATCTTCGACTTTTCGAATTTTATTTTTTGCTTTGAACCCACATAAAAGAAGGCTAGCCGGGTTTTCCATCGCTGCCCCCCCCCCCCCTCATCCCACTCATTTTTGGATAATGACCCCGGTGACCCGTCAAACATGTTTAGCAAAATATAATGTTTTCCGGAACTCAAAACGTTTAAACACCACTGCCAAAGACAATCTATAATTTTAGCATAGTTTCCGAGTAGTAGGCCTAAACTGTGTTTCCGTCAATGCTAGTGACAAGGACTCGATCCGCAATCTCAGGCAAATGGTAGAACATTTCAACACAATGCACGCAAACAAATCACGGCCACGAATCAATCCCGATGCAATTAGCTCCACATTGCTTAATGGATGCAGGCCCGGAAAGGCCACGGGTTGCGCGTTATTATCTAAGGAAGAGGGAAAGTTGGGGTTGTGGGGGATCGCTCCAAAGTCGAGGCAACGCTTTCAGGACAGAAAAAAAACCTCCCAAGTCGGGCAATGCAATTCCCGGGGAGGGCGTATCGTACGTCACTAGGCTTGCGTGCTGTGACAACCCAAGGGAAATCTTCATCGGGGCTGGGGCCTACACATACTGAGACAATGCGATATTCCGTTTCAACTTTCAGTTTTACGTGGGCCTACCCGCATAATAGGCCTACATGATGAGACCTATTCCTCCACTACTATTAGGCCGGCCCAGCATCATTTTACTTTTAATGATGACGACTGACGAGTGAAAATTTTAAAGAAAGTGATGTGACGTGCCGGGCGAGATCGGAGATAGCATATAAAAATATACATAGATTGAAGCTTCGTATGAGTAGGTCTACGGATCAAACAGCACGGTTTCGTATTAGGCCATCTGTTTGAATCTAACTATTAGGCCTAGCGAGAGAAGGAAGCAAAACAACAATGTTGCCAAACCAAGTTTCCAAATCGTCATAAAATGTTTAGCGAGATAGAACAAGACGAAGCCCTGTCGACGGTAAATAAATCATTTAAAAAAGGGAAAAGGGCCCAAGTTGAACAGTCGTTGCAAGAGATAAAAAAATTTCCGGCCCGTGGAAACTACGAGGAAGGGCTGACCTGGGGGACAATAAAATGATGTCTAAAGGAAATTTTTTGAAGTGAAGTAGACAATGACGTAAAACAGTGGATGTTGGTTATCGTATTTTCACGAGGGCCCCCTAAGTATTTTTGAATAGTTTTTTAATTTAGGAGAAATTATGTTATTTTTTTGTTGAACAAAGCTCAACATTCCTGAAAAAAAGCATTTATTTAATTTTTAAAAACGGGTTTAAAATAAAGAAAAGACTATTTTTAGTGCCTAGTTAGAAACCCCCTGGGGACAGTCCCACCCGGGCCCCACCAACAATGTCGTCTAAAAAAAAATACCAGATTCGTAGCACCTAGGCTAAAAACACATCACCGAGCAAACGATGATCTTTGGTTGGTTATCGTTCACTCGTTGATTGCGTTGGGGCCTGCAAGGTTGGCTTGGTCACTTTGGTTTACTCTCCCCCACTGAAAATCAGTTGTGTGACTGAGTGGATAGACTCTAAATAGGTATACGGATTTATTTATTTATTATTCTCAATAAACCCGTGACACAGTTCCGCGATTTTGAGCCAATCTCCTCATCATTTTCAGAACATCCTGTAGGCTATTTTCAGATGTTAACCAAATTTAATCCAGAGTTATTGTCCACTTAACATAAAAAGACGTGAATCGCATTTTATTTGCGCAGCGTGGAGGCGTGTATGACTCGTTAAATTCCATCACACAGACTGTCCCGTGAATGTGTGATTTGTGATCATAAATCAGAAGCACAAATCGCGGAACAAAAACAAAACCAACAAATAACATCAATGCCTATCATTCACAGGGGAGGAAAACAGATTATTGGACTTACCGAAATCAACTTGTGATATCCTTTCTCATCGTATATTTAGGTCCAAGTTTACGATATTTTCTTCGAACGAACTCACTTTGAATCCTATTGACAATCTTGTCTTGACACAAAAAAACACCTGTTTTCCCCAATTGCTAGGGCGACAAAAAGTTGACTCGACACTTCAATGATTTGACGTAACTAAACACAAAGCTTATGCTTGTGGCTAAAATCTCACTTCACTCCGAAGAATGTTGCGTCTAGTCAACGTGGCACCGTCTTCGAGACAGGAAAACCACTCAAATCGTGTCACGAGAACCAAACAACTCGCTAACGATCTCAACGAGTTCACTTACAAGCACTGATATGTCGCACTTAAAAACTTTATCCCGAAAGGGCTAGGCCTACTTCTTATTCCCAAGATTCACCTGAACCACTTTCGTGTCTTGATTCAACCAAGGGTGTGTCCTCGGACGAAGTGGTAACGTTCCACAACACAATCTTGAATTAAACAATTTCCAACCAAACTAATATCAATTTCGCTGTGGCAAGAGTAACAAAAACTTTCCTTGTACGTAATCCTGGTTACTCAGTCAGCTGATTCAGCCTACACAATACAGGTGCACACGCGAATAATGGAACGACAATTAGCACACGATGTGATCGTAAATTATCTTAATCACAACAGATTTGACACAACCTACGACACTATCCACCGATCCGTCGTTGATCACTAAATCCAAATTGCACAATACACGCAGGCGCCATTAGCGGAAGAAACTGAGCTTTGAGCGCACAGCAGAGACCTTCCCAACCCTGATGGCCGGGGCCCCGTTCCCTTACACTAGGCCTAGTCCTCGCAAGTCCGAACCAGACCACCACATAAACACGAAAAACTAATAACAACGCTTTGAGCAGTTAACACTTTAATTAATTACTCTTACAAACTCGGTAGCATGAAGAAGCGCGAATGTAAGGTTTACGTCTTCCGTTTCGGCACTGTACACGAAATAGCGCGCCTAAACAAGGCAGAGATGCAATACGTGCTAACAGTACCGTGGCTGAACTCCGAATGACGAGACTGAGAAACGAAACGCGCTATGACAAAGGCGCAGCGCGGAGGCGGAATTGGAATCGCTCGCTACTTCACGCGATAAACGGGACTTTAGGTCACGTGCGATATCTCGACGGAGAGCGATTTCCTTGTGCAATGTCACGTCAGCTTACTGCCACTCTGATTGATAACTGTGTGATATTGTTTTGATCGAAATTTCAATGTAAAAATAACATTAAGAATAATCTTGGGTACTGTTTTTTTTTTATCAAGTTCAATAATAATAATAATTTAGTTGATTCAGTCAAAAGACGTCTTTTGAAGAGTTTTTTTATTTGGATTAAGGACGCTTCAAACGTTAGTTCATAATGCACCACTCTAACCTAGGGGTGGGGGGGGGGAGGAAGAGGGGCCCATGCTGAGTCCAAGACATAGGAAAGGGAGGACAGGGGGTTTCTCACGTCGTGGACTCTCATTGTGTATTTGTAGATTGTTCGTGTGTCTTATTGTTTTCTTGTCATCGTCCGGGGGGTCTGTCAGGGAAGGGGGCAAGGTCCCGGCGCGATTGCCAGAGCTCGCCTCTAGATTGAGGGAGAATATACTACCCTTTTTACTACTGATGTTTGCAAGGTGGACATTTTTCTTTGAATCGCCTTTTACGATTAGCAGAGCCATGCTCTGGGCCAATTCTACCCCGGGCCAGACGGGGGAAGAGTGCAATTATTGTTTCTGTCGATTTGATGATGTTCTGTTGTTTCAAATTATGATTTGGTCGAGTAGGTAGGCCTACTAGGTTTTGTACTTGTAGTTTAATATTATGATGTTTATGTTATTCTTATCTAATCTATTACGTAGGACTACATCAAATTTGTGTATTGATAAGAATATTTAAAACTCTACTTTTATGTTTTGACTATGTGCATACATCATACGTTGTGGGTGGGTGCGGTTACAGTGGCGGATCCAGGGGGCGATAGTGGCGGGGCGCCCTCCCTTGATGATTATAAGGTTACATGTTATTATAATGATTATAACAGATCCTGCATCATCATGATAATAACATACCAAAACCAAATTGTATGAAAAATCTTATAAAACATTGAAATACCCCCTCTAAAGTAATTTAAACCATGCATTGTTGCATCTTGATCAAAAACAGAACTCTTGATCTTAATTTTAATAGCTTATCAACTTTCAAAATCAATCTTAAATCCATATTGTCATAATTCGAACACATCACAGCACACGCACACGCACACGATCACGCACAAAGACAAACACACATACAAACAAACACATCTCAAGCTTGATTAGTGAAGTAAGTAGTTTTTATCTGTGTATCTGGCAAAAGCTATTTGTATTATAATAACTGTTAATTTTACATGTATATGTTTGTTTTGTGTCCTGTATATTAAATTTGCGCTAGTGGAATGTATATTCTGTTGCAAATAAAGGCTTAATAATAATAATAATAATAATAATAATAATAATAATAATAATAATAATAATAATAATAATAATAATAATAATAATTAATAATAATAATAATAATAATAATAATAATAATAATAATAATAATAATAATAATAATAATGTTCATCTACCAGGGACCATCAAATAGTGGACCGCGGTCCGCATGCGGACCTCGGGGGGACTACATGCATAGACCCACAAATACAATAATCTTATGCCTCCCTAAAGTCTGTCCATCCTTGAGGTACAAAGTGACCATCGGCGGACGAGACCGGGATCGGTCGTCCCGTCTATTGTCTGCATTTTTCCCTTTCCACCTTTTTTGGCGTGATCGAACTTGGGAGCGAATATGTTTTTTTTTAACCTGCCTTCGACCATTTCAAATCTATTGTGATGAAAATAATTTATTCAGCGAAATATTTTTTTTGTATAATTGCCAATATTTAATAACGTGGTTCAAATGTGTTGCTTGAGTTTGGAAATGCGTTTTTTCCCTAGTGTCTACGACCAAAACTGACTGAAATATATAAAAATTATTATATTATTATGTAATATTTTACATATTTTTAATATATTGTAGAAGAATTATCCGTAACTCGGTCAGTTTTTATCGTAGAATTTCGTCCAAAAAAATGAAATTCAAGACGCACGCTCAAGGCCGTACGCAGGGGGGGTTTTGGGGGTTCAAACCCCCGCCCTGAAATTACTCTTCTGCCAAAAAGACGGGAATAACACATTTCAATATATGCCTAGGTCCTGTCGTATTCAGTTTATAATAACACTATACTCTAACAAAATCTGTCTTTTAGAAATACTTAAATTTAGAACTACCACTGGATACGACTAAACGCAAGTCTCAGTCGCAGCCACGCATTCTAGATTTCTTTTCGGTCTCAAAATCGAGTAATGTTGGTGCTATCGTGGACAGTGTTGTCAACAGTGCTTATTCATAACCCAGTAAGTGAAAAAGTGGAAGAAACTAAAACTTATAATGCATGTGATGTGGGGTTATTGCTAAAGTGGATGGTATTGAAGGTGACGAAGGCGCAAACTTATCGAGAAACCCTGGATACCACCAAAAGATTTCTCATTTCAATTTCTAGTGGTAGAAATTTAAGATTTAAGCCAAATTGGAAGGACAGTTTTAAATGGCTGGTCTATTCTAACGCATTAAAGGGAGATTTGTGCAAATTTTGTGTTTTGTTTTCAAAACAATGTGCGGGCAAGGGAGGTCATCAGACATTACGAGGTCTTGTAACAAAATGGCTTTGAATCTAACGCTATACGCGACACCATACTTCTGCAATGCTACTTTAAACACTTGTAATAAACTAGTATAACTAAAAAAGAAAACGGAGTGTTGTAAGTCCCCCCCCCTTCCCTCCCACCAGTCGGGTACTGTACAGTAAGTACAGGGTACCGCAACAAATTTTATATGGAATTTTCCAATTTTTAGATTTTAAAATTGTAAACCCCCCCCCCAAAAATTATTTCTGCGTACGGCCTTGCCGGGGCACGCTTAATATTTTAACAACGATATTAGATATTTGCAATTAAACAAAAAATATCAATAATTAAATAGAACAATAGGACAGGAAGAGAATACAGCAGGTAGCAAACCCTCAGCTTCTAGGATGGTCTATTTTAAAACTACACGCGACAACCCTTAGCAGCTGCCTCATACCCATACCCGACGCGTCCGTCGATGGTCACTTTGTACTTCAAGGATTGATAGACTTTAGTGAGGAAATGTCAAAATCTTTATCTTGAACTTAAAAGAATTCTTTTGTCACTTATTTTAGTGATTTTGACAGGAAATACGACTACCGTCGGGTATTGGCTTACTAAATTTGAATTTGGCGCCATCTGGGGGTAACCGGAAATACTTAAATGGGATGAAATTGGTAACAATAGCTTACATGAACTGTCTTGACAAGATTGTAATGATGAAATACCACCTCGAGTACATGTCGTTCTCACACGACTAATAAATGAGGAACGGACACATGTCTCCCGCCGCCATCTTGATAACGTCATCTGGGGGGGTTGCCATTGGCCGATTTTGGTAAACTTTCTTTTGGACCATCTATGGTAATGGTACCCATACTTCAAATTAAAAGTCATTCCAGCTTGTCGTACGCATCTTGCCAGTTACTCAAAAAATATGCGTCCTAGAAGCTATAATTTCCTCACCTATAGTATAATAGCGTCAACAAAAACTGGAAACTCAAATTAAAAATTATTCCGTTCGAATAAATTCTCTGAAAAAGTTGTAGTGCTTTTAACTTTAGTTTTTTCAACGATCTGTTTTCAAGGTCACTTAATGTTTCTATCAGTAAGGCACCCCTTTGTACAATTTATATGTACCATTCCGTTAGAGCTCCTAAATAAATTACTGGGTGTAAAAATTCGCGTGCATCTCGGATCTTATTTGTATTGGTCATTCACTTTCCCGTATTCAGTGCTCACGTGTTTGCTTATACTTCAATACGTTACCTAAAAGGTGTAAAGCAGACTCTGAAGACAGATCATTTTAACATAATTGAACTGAAAAGTATTGTTTAAAAAGTATTGTTTAAATGAATCCACTGTAAATTCCCAACCTCTGTGTTTTATATGTCAAGACTCAACACTCAAGAGACATCATGAAACCAAACAGGAGTTAATAAATTAATTTCCAATCGGGAGTGACTTACGCAAAACAAAAAATGCTAGTCTCAGTGCTTCTTTTTTCAAGACCGCAAATCATAACCCCCCCTCCCCCCCCCCAATTTTCCCACTAGCATAAAACAACAATAATAACGCCAATGCCTCGGACCCCAAAATATATTCTAGGTCGGTGGGTGGACGTTATTGATGGCCCATGATCTCTAGACAGACGTGAAACAAGGAGGTACAGATCAGTCGTCTCGTGACTCGTGACACTCTTCAATCAAGCAGTCGCTGGTTCGACATCATTGCTCGACCAACGGCAATCCTGACTGAAGGTGTTTCCAAATATTTCACACAAATCAAAAAGGTAAACGCTATAGTGAGGACTAAACATGCTTGTACGTTGCATCGTAGGATATATATACCTATAGGGCACGGTTATATAACGTATATCTGCAATAACTGCATTACAATTAGGAACATTACTTTTAAATGTTATGACTTTGTACTTTGAAGTGCGACACTCGAAAATAGCAGCGTCGACAGCAATTGTATAGTCTCCTCCGGCTCCGGTGCACTTATTCGACTTGAGATTCGAATTCCCATCTCTTGGTTCCAAACGCTTCGAGTTACGAAATGCGCTTAGCGTATCCTTTTACTTTCGATTCGCATTTTTATATTATTAGCAAGCGCGGTCTGTGAGTCATCACCCACTTCCTGTAGCCTACAACTAACTCTTCCTTCCGACCTTGCTCGATTCACCACTCGTAATGATATCAATGCGATTTTACATAAACAATAAACATATTATCTTCATCCTTTTGTTGATCTTCTCCAATCTGTACATGCGAAGCGAAGGCCTATACCGCACCGCTTCATAATAAAGCTCTAAACACCATCGGCCACGACGCCATAATAATATCGATTAGCCTCGTTGTAAAGTGTAAACACGCAACACTTTGAAAGCTACGATAAAATAAAATGACCAAGCCAGTGTCACACAAAGCACAATAAACTCGCACGCGTAGTTCCAATTGAGGTGCGTATATTTAAACTGCTCGTGGCGTGTGGTACGCAGAACAACACTACACACTACACTACTTAAATATTTACTTGAACGTTCAAACTGTTCTATTTATGTACAGGCTTCCTCCTCAATCGTTGACTAACAGGTCGATCAACTTCCGCTAAACCCGCGACAATTTATACACTATTTAATAATAGTTCGTAAATAAATTGTTTTGTCTTTACTTGAGATGATCCAAGGAGACGGAAACTGTAATTTTACACAAACATTGTTCTTGTTCCGTGTACTAAAAGAAGTAGGATTGTTGTTGATTTCAGATATGCTTACATTATTTAGGTGCCCGTTAGGGCGCCGCTGCCAAGCCGCCGCGTGCTAAACACCCAGGCACCTTATAAGCAAGCGTAGTTTAGGGTGTTATGTGTCCCCCAGTCATCATGAAACGTGTTATGGGGGGATTTAGCTATACACAACAACACATGTAAAACATTTCTGGTATCGCGATCATTCTTTCTGTGTGAAAAAGTGGATTGAAACATGCTCACTACACTATCACTTGAAGGATAATTAGTTGTGTCGGCTATATGTATACTAACTTACTAGCTATAATACTGGCTATACTAACTGGCTGGCTGAATAACTGGCGGTTATGACCAATCGGGTATGGGGCTACATTTCACTACAAATCGTTCATATTTTACATGGACAATAAGGTAATGGTGATGTGTAGCGCCTTTTGAAAGAAAAAGTTGAAAAAATATCGAAATAAAGGTTTTAAAATCCATTTACAAGTGTATAATAAACACCCCTACATTTATGGCAAAACATTTCTGTAAAATCATTCTTCCATCTAATGTAAGCGGAATGCGTAAGTACATCAATCAAATATAGAGACAAATAAGTAGACAGCTAGGCATTATTATTGAAGAAAACTAAATATTTTAGAATATAGAATATTATATATAGAAACTTGACAATAATCACCTACAATGAGTACAGCAAGTCTTTGGACCTCGAGATATTTTTTATTCAATTGTTGATTGGTACTATCATAGCAATAAAAACTACTTTATAAAAATTATCTAGGTGCCCATTAGAGCACCGCAGCCAAGCCGCTGTGTGCTACACACTAAGACACGTCACACCTTATACAGCAAGCAGAGTTGATGGGTGATTTCGAGGTGTCACCCATGCAGCCGTCATGAAACGTGACGTGAACTTTAAAACTAGCAACATCGGGGAGATTTATGTACCTGACCACAAAGGCCAAATTTGGTTGAGGTACGAGCATTCCTTCAGCCTTCTGGGTGAAAAAGTGGTTAAAACATGCACGCTCAAAATCACTGTCATAATGTTATAGTTATACCACAGAACTGTATATGTGGTTATACTATAGATACTGCCTAATTCGTCAATTACAATTATCCGACGATTCTGACTAACCTTTGGGGCTGCAATATTTCAATTTTGCATGGGCATTAAGATAATAGCAATTTACGTACTTTTGAAAAAAATAAGTTGAAAAAGTTGGATGGAAGGCATCGATTAGCCTTTTACATGCAATCATAATCATAATCATAATAATAATAATAATAATAATAATAATAATAATCATAATAATAATAATAATAATCAACAAGTAACTATAGAAACTTGACAATATAATCACCTACGATCGTGTTTCGTGTTTCAACAAAAAGGAATTCTTTGAGCCACGAGATATATAACATCCTATTGTTAATTGGTATTACCATAGAAATTAAAACTACTTTATAAAAATTATTATATTTTAATAAAAATTATTTCAAAATAGAACTTGGAAAAGTAATGAGATCCCACACATAACAAAAAAAAAACTGGTAAAAATCAGGGGCGTAGGAACGGGGGGGATGGGGGGAAAACTCTCCCCCCCCACTTGTTGGCTTGACCCCCCCACTGGGGGGTCAAGCCAGGTGTGGGTGTTATTTGCTAACTTATAGCTTGTTGGGTGATTTTTAGGATTTTTATTACAGTCGAGCTTGCAAACAAAATGGAAGGTTTTTGTTAACATATTTTAGAAAGATTCAGTAAGAGACGTGATTTGCGAGATATTCATTATATGGGTCATTATATTATAAATGGAATATTATCATTATGTTATTTTTTAAATTAAATGTTGTCAAAATTTAAAAAAAAAAAAATTGGGTGTATAAGGAACGGATACTGAACACATTTATGAATCGAGCAGAGATCGTTTTTTAAATTTTGTTTTGCATAATTATTTTATCATTTCCCTGTAAGATTAGCATTACCATGTTTTTTCCATATACATGGGAATGACATAATTGTTTGTCCATGGGAATGACAAAATTAAGGTTATTCACCCCTATTCATAGGGTACAAATGAAAAATACTGCACTCCCTAGCAAATTAGACTAAAAAAACTACCCTGAAACTACTGAAATTGTTGTTTTTTTGTTTTTCATTATTAAGCCTAATAACTTGTGCCATGGGAATGACAAAGATAAGAGACTTACCTACAAATTGCCATTTTATTACATTTTGTAGTGTAATAATGGAACATGAAAGCTACCCTAGGCATAGCTTTAATTAACTTTTTATCCTTTACATTTTATTTATCATTACCAAAAGAAAGTTCTGCAACAAAGGGGTGAAAAAAAACACAAACAGTAGTTGCCATGGTAATGACAAAAAACTAAGGGACACGACTTTTAGAAGGGGTGGTGTCTTAGGGTAAATTCATATGCTACAACAACAACAATTCCGATAATAGTTATCATATTGCTTAACAGATAGAGCCAAAATGCAGTTTGTTAGTGATAGAGGGTACAGTCTTAGACACACATATGTATATAGAAATGTAATGAGGGACAGCCATGGGAATGACATTTGATAGGTATTACCACAGTATTATACCCTAGTTGAAAGGGTAAATTGAAGTGAAAATTATTGAAATTTATTTAAAAACGTGTGGAATTATAACATAAATTTTAGAAAAAATTGGCAGATTTTAATTTTAAAATTTGATATGGAAAAACTTGAAGGGACATGAATATTCCACTTATAATATAATGACCCATATTGTGTGTGCAGTGTTTTCACTCCCAAGCAGACTGTCGATCGATTTCAGTCAGGTAATCAATCTTCAATGCGAAATTCAATCAATATTATATTAGCTTCAAAATGTAGCCCTTATTCATCATAATTAAAATTCGCCTGAAAACGTGTTTTAGGCCACCTGTCAAGGGCACCTTTTAAAAAAAATCTCGCTACGGCGAAAAGGCCTCCGGCGGCTGGGGCGTCGCCCCAGACCCCGGTTTGCCCACCCAACCTCTTAACTTTAGTGTGACCCCCCACTAAAAAAATAGTTCCTACGCCACTGGTAAAAATACAGCCAAGCAAGGATGCAGTTACGGGGCACAGTAAATTTATGAAATTAAGAGTGTGAAAACTGAAAATGTATAGAAGGGGACATAATTGTCACTTCTTTTAGATCTCATTGCTTTTGAGTGTGAATAAGGTTTGGCTGGATTATTACAAGTTTTTGTTGGGCTATGTGTAGGACTTTTTTAATTTTCTGAATTGTAGTAAATAATAACAAAAATAATGTTTCAATGGAACTTGAAAAAGAAATGAGATCCCACGCATACAAAAAACTTGTAAAAATACAGCCAAACTATATAGGCCTTCACATTCAAAAGCAATGAGATCTAAAAGAAAGGCCATAACTCGATATCTTCTACATTTGCAATTCATAAACGTATACGCCATGCCCCGTATCTACATCCTTGAAAAGCTCGGAAAAAAGAATTTGCATGAACTATAACGTTATTTTGCTAAGCTTCTCAAGGATGAAGTACGGTACGGGGTAGTTTACGTTTATGAATGCGCATAATGTAAAAGAGAACATAAGCTTGGCCTTTCTTTTATAGAACTCATTGCTTTTTATGTGTGTAAGGTTTGGCTGTATTTTTACAAGTTTTATTTTTGTATGCGTTGGTAATAGGTATGTATACACCCTCGACCAGAAGTAAATCAAGGATGGTGTGGAGTCCACACTCACTCCGGTGATGGTCCGGGAGGCCAGTGAAAAAGCGGCATTGATGCGCGTTAATTAATACGCTCAAGTGTACATATTTATATTATTATTTGCGTGCGTGCGTAGTGGTCACTGGGGGCGAAATCCCGCGCGACACGAAACCCAGTGACCACACTATACAGACAATCATAATACAAAGAACAATCATAGTTATAAGCCATATGCAAGAAAGACATTTTTATTTTATTCTTATATTACATTGTATGTCTTTGTGTGAAGTGGGAATTTTCCACAGCTTCTCTGTCCCGCCAAACTGACTGCGTCTCACCCCCTCCTCGGGGGTGTCACGTGCTTAAAACTCGTGGTCTGGTTGGCTGGCTGGAGGAGCTGTTGGGTATAAAAGCAGCCCTGTTTAGGGTGGAAGTTAGTAGTTGTGGTTCGGATATTCCTGCGACACTACTCATGTCTGACTCCATGTCCTGTAAAGATTATGTACAATATAAGTCCTAAGTTAAACCTACATCAATTCTTGATATTTTGCAAAACCTCCTACCAACACCTATCCTAAGAACTTCGAGACGCTTTGAACTTCCAGACGCTTTGAACATCCAGACGCTTTGAACTTCCAGACGCTTTGAACTTCCAGACGCTTTGAACTTCCAGACGCTTTGAACTTCGAGACGCCGTTAGTTCAGAGACGCTATGTCTGTACCCCTGACGTGGTAGCCCCTCAGGCGTCACGACGCTAGCTACATTCAAGTACTAAGTCCATAGAGAATACCATTACATCCCGTACTTACCTTGATCCCTAGTTAGATCCGTCCTAGGCGCTCGTAATTGCTAGGCAAGAGACTCGAACTCAGGTCCATTTGCTAAGAAGTCCAGCTAGGTAAAATATACCTCCCCCACTCTTAGAATATTTCATACCGCGAGCCAAGCGAGCTCGCAATATTTGGCGACCGTGACAGGACCCGATTCACTACAGTCTTTGGCAATTATAATGGAGACCCTTAAGAAAGAAAGGACACCCGTTCGGTCAGCATTTACTAGAATGTATCAACAAATCACGTCGGAATTAGAAAAACCTATCCTCCCTCGAAGAGCTAATGAACTACTAGACTTGCAAACAGATAAAATTAACAGGCTAGAAAGCATAGATGCAAGAATCATTGCAGCTTTGGTGGGGGAGGGGGACAAGACAGAAAGTGACGAGGTGATAGAGGAAGAATATATTACAATTGAATCTTACCGCGATAAATTCATTTCTATGAAAGGAAAACTTACGGAGGAAATTAATAAACAGAATGGAGAATCAGCATCCTCTAGCACAAATTCAATTTCGAGTAATCTGGTCGAAACCCAGAAAAAATACAGGTTACCGGAATTAGAACTGAATAAATTCAGTGGCAATGTTAGAGAGTGGCTTGCGTTTTGGGGCCAATTTAAAAAAATCCACGATGATAAGGAAATTGCGCCCGAAGACAAGCTACAATATTTATCGCGGTGCATGGTAAACGGATCACGACCCAAGGAGATAGTGTCCAGTTATCCGGTAAATACAACCAGTTACAATAAAGCCATTGAGGCGCTTAAGACAAGATACGGGAACAAAGACGTTCTCATTGACGTATATATCCGGGAACTGCTAAAATTGATCAACGTCAAAAAACGTATGTCGGATATATCACAATTATATGATAAGATTGAGACGCAGCTTCGCGCACTAGAATCACTAGGCGTGGTTAATGATCAATACTCAATAATGCTCTTCCCAATGGTGGAAAGTTGCCTACCAGAAGAACTGATAAAGGCTTGGGAGAGGCAGCGTAGCCTTTTAAAACTTCATGTTCAAACCGATAGGATTGAAACCGATCTTCAATTACTAATGAACTTTTTGAAAAATGAAGTAACGAGCGAGGAACGCGCGAGGTTAGCAAAAACCACTTTCGAATCACGCGGTTCCCATGATAATTCACACAAAACAGGCAAGCCTAATATTGCTACCGCAGCTGACCTGTTGAATTCTAATAAAAACATTAAGCAGCCGCCGCGTAGACAATGTCTATTTTGTGATAAACAACATCCCTCGCACGAATGTTATAAAGCTAGGCGTATGACGCTTGAAGAGAGGCAGGCCATAGTCACTGCCAAAAGGGCTTGCTTCTCATGTCTCATTCAAGGTCATTCCGCGAAATCATGCAAAACAAACGTTAAGTGCATGTTGTGTGAGAGAAAACATAGAGCAATAATGTGCGTGAAATTCCAATGTAACCAAAAAACGAATGAAAACACGATTGAAAATATCGCACAAGACAATATTTCTGCACTGGCAAATACAAACGTCTCTCAAAATGTCCTTCTGCAGACAATGCAGGTCAAGATCGAAGGTCATAATGGACAGAGTAGACTGGCCCGCGCATTGATAGATACTGGGTCTCAGAGATCTTACATCACTAAACAAATTGCGCGGGAAATGGGTTACCCAGCCACTGGGTGCGAGACGTTAAGACACGGGTTATTCGGTGGTCAATCAACTCTCCCTAAAAAACACAACGAATATGTGGTTTACTTGGCTAATCCGAAGGATAATTACCGATGTTGTTTCAAAGTTCTCGACAACCCGGAAATCTGCGAATACGCGCAAAGCATTCCGCTAGGAGCTTGGATAACCGAGTTGGAAGATAAGAATATAACTCTAAGCGATTACGGACACGGGTCGAAAGAAATCGAGGTACTCATAGGGGCCGACGTCGCGGGTAAACTATTTACCGGGAATATTCAGGCATTACAATCGGGTCCAGTGGCTATGGAAACTAAACTTGGCTGGACACTGATAGGAAAAGTTGGAGATGATAATGCCCGTGAATCTAATGACTCTCTCCTGGTCACATCAATGTTTGTAAACGACTGTACTATCCCTGATTTATGGAAGCTTGACCTAATCGGTATCACCGACCGAGCAACAAAAGTAGAGAAAGAAGAACTCGAAAGAGACACGAGTAAACACTTCCTCAAAACAGTGAAAAGAGAACGCAACGGGCGGTATAGCATAGAATTGCCGTGGATTGAAGGCCATCCGCCTCTTCCCGACAATCACCACATTGCGATCAAAAGGTTGAAAACTACCACCAAAAAATTAGAAGACGGAGGCTACTTCAATGATTACGACAAGGTCTTCAAAGCGTGGGAACAAGAAGGAATAATCGAAGAAGCCCCTCCCGAATCAGTAGGGGATAAAAGTCATTACCTTCCTCATAGAGCTGTCATTAAAGAAGGAAGTAGTACCAAGATAAGACCAGTTTTCGACGCATCTGCTAGGAAAGATAACAACTCTCCATCATTGAACGACTGTTTATCGAGGGGCCCCAACTTGATTGAAGTTATCCCAAAAATCCTGATGCAGTTTCGCCAAAAGAAAATAGGCGTTTCGGCCGATATTAAGGCTGCCTTTCTACAGATATCTGTAAACGAGGGTGATCGCGACTACCTTAGATTTCTTTGGTGGAAGGATACCGATCGTAAAGAGATAAAAATTCTAAGGCACACTAGGGTAGTGTTTGGGGTAGCTAGCAGCCCCTTTTTGTTAGCTGCTACAATCAATCATCATTTAGACAATGCCCCAAAACACCTACTAGAAACAGCCAAGCAATTACGTAACGCTTTCTATGTTGATAACTGTTTAACTAGTGTCAATAACAAGGAGGAACTCACAAAATTCGTCACAGAATCCACTGATGTACTGAAAACCGCCCAGCTCGAGTTGAGAAGGTGGGAGTATTCCGGGCAATTCACAGATAAATCTCGCGAAACAATGGTTTTGGGTATGATATGGGATAAAGAAGAAGACAGTCTAAGGTGTGACACTGACAAATTAATCGAAGAGTTCAATGGTCCGGTCAACAAAAGATGTCTACTATCAACCACTCACAAGATATTTGACCCAATCGGTTTCACTTGTCCCATCACTGTACCACCAAAACTATTGTTGCAGAAAACATGGGAGTTGAAACTAACTTGGAATGAGGAATTACCTGCTGAAATAAACGAAAAATACAATCAGTGGCGGGAAGAGTTATCATTGTTAAGTAAGGTCCAAATACCAAGAAGATTAAACTTAGATGGAGGGGAGACTACATTACACACATTCTGTGATGCTAGTAAAAACGCATACGCCTGTGTCATATTTCTCAGAAATGAAACGTCATCATGTACAACAATTAACTTTGTACAAGCCAAAAATAGGATCACGCCGCTCAAAAACATTACGATACCGCGGCTTGAGTTACTATCTTGTCTGATTGGCTCCCGGCTAACACACGAGGTCAATCAGACATTAAATTTACCAAAAGAAAAAATATTCTTTTGGTCAGATTCCACAACCGCCCTAAGCTGGATCGCGCGTCATGGTGAGTGGGGTGCATTTGTATGGAATCGAGTGAATGAAATACGTGAGTTAACACAAGGGAGCACGTGGCGCCATATACCGGGGAATAACAACCCGGCAGACTTGCCCTCCAGGGGGGCTGGAGTGAAACGACTTATCGAGTCTGAATGGTGGGTTGGGCCCAAATGGTTGAAGGACAACCTGTCAGCGTGGCCAACTAATGAGGTAAACATCGACGAGAACGAGGTCAATTCCGAGAGACGGAAATGTGTCAAGATAAACCTCACAACAACAGAGTCCCCTGGTTCCCAGATACTAAACACACGCTTTTCTAACTTCAATACAATGTTGAAAGTAACTGCATGGATAAAAAGATTCATTCACAATTGTAAAAATACGTCCGCAAAGATAAAGGGAGAACTCCACGTAAATGAAATTCAAGCTGCTGAATTGTTAATTGTCCGATTAATCCAACAAGAGGCATTCGATTCAGATCAAATTAAATCAATGAAGAAGATTAATTGGGAAACATCTGAGTCAGGATTGCTAACTATCAGATCCCGCCTCACGGCTCGTCAAGATACGGACATCTTCAAAACGCCCGCTCTACTTCCGAGTAAACATGAAATCGTGGATAAAATGATTATGGACATGCATCGAACTCTCTCACACGCAGGTGTTAATATAACACTGAGTAACATGAGGGAGAAGTACTGGATATTGAGGGGGAGGAAGACAGTTAGCAGAGTGATATCTCGTTGTGTTAGGTGCAGGCGGTTCACTGCTAAACCAATGACATCTAACCCCCCACCACTACCTGCCGACAGAGTGAACGACGCCGCCATATTCGAAATTACAGGCGTCGACTTGGCAGGTCCTATGTATCTAAAGGGTGGGAGGAAGGTTTGGATTGTCGTATTCACGTGTGCTGTATACCGAGCCGTACACCTGGAATTAGTCTCAGCATTGAGTACGGAAGCATTTCTGCAGGCCCTCGAAAGAATGATTAGTCGTCGAGGACAGCCTAGAATAATTTATTCGGACAATGCTACTAACTTCATCGGGGCGAATAATATCCTCAATTTTGAAACAGAAGTAGTAGCAGCCACTGTAACACGTAAAATACAGTGGAAGTTTATCCCACCATTATCTCCATGGTGGGGAGGATGGTGGGAGCGTATGATACGCATGATAAAAAATATGCTACGTCGAGTTCTGGGAAAAGCGGTCTTGAAATACGAGGAAATGCTTACAATACTGTGTAATATTGAGGCGATTATAAATTCACGGCCATTGACATATATGTCCGAAGATGTCAACGACTATCAAGCATTAACGCCGGCATTGTTCCTTAATGAGATAAAAACTAACCAACTTGCCGAGGAGATCGCGATGAATCAAAAGTCATTATCAAAAAGATACAACTTCAAGATTAAATTAATGAAGGACCTAAAAGAGAGATTTCGAAAAGAATATCTGGCAGAACTGATGCAATTTACAAAACAGAAATCACATAAACAAATAGAAGTAGGAGATTTAGTTTTTATTCAAAACGAGAAAAACAGGTTGCATTGGCCCTTGGCCAGAGTGATCGATGTGTTTCCGGGACGGGATGGCTTCAACAGGGTAGCAAAGCTAAAGACTGAAATTGGAGAGTACATCCGCCCCATACAAAGACTGCACCCCGTAGAAGTCCACGGGGTACAAGAAGCCGAGACACTCATAACTAAGAGTGGGAGGAGGAGTAGGAAGCCTGAGCGGCTCGACCTTAGTAACTACTAATTAGGCGCCAATCCACCCCACCCCCGCTCTCCTGTTTTCCCTGTTTCAAGATCTCCACACATGTTTGTCGTAAATTCCTAAAAACTACCCCCTCCAAATGTCCTTCCAAAGAGTCAAAACCACTCCACGTCACGTCAGTTGGGTACAGACCTCTGGACCATGAACATGGACTTTGACGCTTTCCTGCAATCCATTCGAGAGGACCTGGAGGTACCGGCAATGTGGTCCCCCATCTCCGACGGCCCAGCAGAGGAAGAAGAGGGTCCTCATGTCAACTTCCAGAACTTCTCTGAAGACATCCTGGGAAATGTGAAGTTACCAAAGAAACAGAAGTTAATGCCTACCCTAGAGGCATCTCGTCCGGTGGCGCCCGTAGACCTTGCACGAACGCCCACTAGACCCCAGCGGATGCCCACGACCCCCCCGCGGGCATCCACAACCCCCTTCAAGACGCTGCAGAAAACTCCTATCAAGACGCTGCAGAAAACTCCTATCAAGACGCTGCAGAAAACCCCCATCAAGACGCCGCAGAAACCCCCCAGCAAGACGCCCACTGAACCCCTCAAGGCGCCCACCAATTTCCTGTGGGCGCCCAAAGAGTGGACGTCGGAGTGGGTAAACAGCCGGCCCATGCCGCTAGCGATCCACACAAGCGACCCCCGACGCCGACCTCAAGCATCAACGCCCCACGTCGTCGACCCGCCAGCTCCAGGGATCCGCCACTTTGAGTCCGGGGACCTTCCAATCGTCGAACTGCGCCCGCCCACAGAGTCAACATGGGAGTTTCGCGAAGTATACTCGAGTGCGTGGAACATGTTCGGGAACGACGTCGGAAATGAGCAGACAGACTCATTTCCGAGGTGGGAGTATGTGGAGTCCACACTCACTCCGGTGATGGTCCGGGAGGCCAGTGAAAAAGCGGCATTGATGCGCGTTAATTAATACGCTCAAGTGTACATATTTATATTATTATTTGCGTGCGTGCGTAGTGGTCACTGGGGGCGAAATCCCGCGCGACACGAAACCCAGTGACCACACTATACAGACAATCATAATACAAAGAACAATCATAGTTATAAGCCATATGCAAGAAAGACATTTTTTATTCTAATATTACATTGTATGTCTTTGTGTGAAGTGGGAATTTTCCACAGCTTCTCTGTCCCGCCAAACTGACTGCGTCTCACCCCCTCCTCGGGGGTGTCACGTGCTTAAAACTCGTGGTCTGGTTGGCTGGCTGGAGGAGCTGTTGGGTATAAAAGCAGCCCTGTTTAGGGTGGAAATTAGTAGTTGTGGTTCGGATATTCCTGCGACACTACTCATGTCTAACTCCATGTCCTGTAAAGATTATGTACAATATAAGTCCTAAGTTAAACCTACATCAATTCTTGATATTTTACAAAACCTCCTACAACACCTATACTAAGAACTTCCAGACGCTTTGAACATCCAGACGCTTGAACTTCCAGACGCTTTGAACTTCCAGACGCTTGAACTTCCAGACGCTTTGAACTTCGAGACGCCGTTAGTTCAGAGACGCTATGTCTGTACCCTGACGTGGTAGCCCCTCAGGCGTCACGACGCTAGCTACATTCAAGTACTAAGTCCATAGAGAATACCATTACATCCCGTACTTACCTTGATCCCTAGTAGATCGTCCTAGGCGCTCGTAATTGCTAGGCAAGAGACTCGAACTCAGGTCCATTTGCTAAGAAGTCCAGCTAGGTAAAATATACCTCCCCCACTCTTAGAATATTTCATACCGCGAGCCAAGCGAGCTCGCAACAGATGGTATATACTTAAGGGGAAACTACGGTGAAGATGAAAATATCTGCAAATATGAAACTATCAATCTGAAATTTTGGTACAATGTACTGCTTCAGCATAGGATCAATCAAAATATAATAGAAATTAGTAGTAAATGGGGAGGGGGACGGGCGAACTATGAGGGGGTGTAGGTAGCTGGCTATCTTGCATTTGGAGGAAGCATTGGTGTAACTACAGGGGGCGAAGGGGGCACAATTTTATGGCAATGTTTTGTATACTGACAAAGTGACAATAAAACTATCAATCTTAACAATTTTATAAATTATCGACGAAACCACGCTAAAACCTAATATAAAACCACAATTTGCAATGTAAAAAAATCAAAAAAAATTCTTGGGCTAATAGACCCAGACCCCAGTGGCGGTTTTTTCGGTGTTAAGGTGTAACAATTACAAACCTGCATGATCATTCAGGAAAAATAGCTTAACAAACCCATATTTAAATAGTATGAGTGAAATTTATTTTTAGAAAATGTATGAAGAGCCCACATAATGCGAGTCAATTATTCCCTACTTTAAAGTACCACTAAGGGCTACTTTAAAGTAGCACTAAGGGCACTGATAACCTTAGTGTTGTGTGCCCTAAACCCTAATAACTAACTACCTACTTTAAAGTATTTAAACTTACGCAAATACTTTACCCAATGTGGGAGTTACAACCTACAAGCACGCAATTGTTATTTTGGAGAATATCGGTAAAGTCTAAAAATAATGGTAAAACGCATTAACCAAGATTTTGTATAACACGCAAGTGACAGTGTAACCTCTATAGCCGACATCTTTTTTTTATGGAAGGGGAGGAGGGTCTTTCTTACCAATTAGACACTTGAGGCTTGCGCATTTTTTTGTAACACAAATAAAAATATCAAGCTGATGCGGAGGCGGAGGTTTGAATTTAATGTTTTAGAACGCCTGTACAAAAACTCGCGAAGTCGCGGGCATTGAAAGTCAAAGTGGGCCAAGGTGATTGCAGACTGAGCACTGAGCAGTGAGCACTGACTAAATGAAAATTAACTTGGTCTTATACGTTACGTACAAACAAAATACTGCACTTGTATGTGCGTGATGTTTGGTTGCTTGAAATTTAAATAGATAAATAAATAAATAAAAAGTAAATAAATAAACTGTTGGATTTGCAGACATTAGAAAATGTTGAGTGACAACAACAATAACAACAACAACAACAACAACAACAACAACAACAACAACGACGACGACGACAACAACAACAACAACAACAACAATGCTTACGTGAGTTAAATCCACCTGAAAAAGTAGGGGCACAAAGTAGCCCCGCCCTCCCCACCTAGGAAAAATATTTTAGTTTGCTTTCAACATGTCAAGATGGAAAATTATTGAAATCGTGGTCATGCCGACGAAGCGTAGCTAACATTAATTCATGGCATGTCTCCGACTACAAACAACAACAACAACAAACAACAACAACGAAGCGTAACATTAATTCATGGCATGTCTCCGACTACAAAAATCACTATTTGAGTCGTGTCGTTATTCCACGTTATTGACTGATCCTGTCAATTACTGATAGCTGATACCTAGACCAGTTGTACTGAGCGGAACGGGGGTGCAATCTCTATTGCAGAGAGGGTGACAATATTCTAAGCCCCTATACAGTATATAAAAAAACGAACTTCTGATCCGCTCTTTGGTAGAGAGATATATTGCACAGATGTTTGAAATTTGAATTATTGTAAACAATGTCTGCGTGTCAGTCGAAGGAAGTTTCGGAGCAAAAGTTAGGATAACTGGGTAAAGTAAGTGATATTGTGGATCATTTGTCTAATTTATGATTTATAGGGGAAAAAATGTAACATCCACCTTTCCTATAGCACTGAAAAAATGTGTGCTAAACGCGAAACCGAAAATAAAATGTACGATCATTCGTTCAAGACAATTACAACAGTAGTCGGGATGCGACAGACACACCATATACCCACTCGCGCTTCCATGATGTTTCCTCCCATTCAATCGTATTCCGTGATTCAAGTTTGTATACATAAATTCTGGCGATGATTGCCTCTTCAAGAATCATTTCATCCGAGTACCACTAGTTTTCTGGGTCGTTCTACAGATCATGTTCTATCGGCCCCCATACCGCCCCATCCCCCGGGCAACGCCAGCGCATGCAACCGAGCTGAGCGAGGGGAGGTCAGTCACCATAGCAACCCCATCCTTCCCGTGCAGTGGTGGCGCGTGCAAGTGCATTCCCTCCCTGCATCCTCAGCCGCGAGCCATAGACCGCGTGCTACCTGACACCATGTGACACGTCCTGACACTGATAGTGTGACCATTGTAATACCTCTTTCCTCTCCCAACGATGTTTATTGTTATGTTTCTCATTTTAATTTCCTCGAGAGGTGAATTAACCAACCCTTTACAATTCGCAGTGTATTTTAATTGAACATTTACTCACTCCTCCCAGTTATACCGCCAATCCGCCGTCCGTCTCCTTTTCTTCCCTCCTTTAAAATTTGTATTACTTATCAGACGAGGGACTAGGGAGCACAGCGACTGAGTCTTACATCGTAAGTCGAACGCGTCTTTTGCGTGATTATGTCTATAAAATGTCTTGTCTGTTTGTTTGTCCGATGCCCACAAGAAATAATAAATTGAAAAATTGTCTGAAAATGTGTAGGCTTTAATTTAAACGACAATGGTTTTGTACTTGCATGCATACATGCATGTAGTGACCAAGGTGCATCGAATCTTGCACGCTCAACGTTACTAAATTTCCGCTAGGAGATAGATAAGAGTAACTGTTAACCTTGCAATCTTTACACGTACTTTGTTCTTGCTATGTTTTCTAGTACTGAAGGGCCTATGTTTTTCGAAACATGTATTATAATTTTTCAGTAATAAAAAAATCCATAAATAAAAAAATCTATCCCGAGGGATGTTTGAACTCGGGTCTCCCACATTTTGGATATAAAGGCGCCTTATTATAGGAAAGGCCCAATATCGTTGTTCGAGCGCCACTCTAGCATAGACTAGTGAGAACCCATGCAATGCTGGATCCAGCCAGCCTTAGGTAGATAGAGAAAGGGTACTCAACACGTGACTCGCTCACTCGTCTCACAACGACTTTGGCGAGTTATTGACCTACTGATTGAAACTGTTTCGCTTTGTCTTTTTAAGAATGGACGATATATAACAAGTCCTGCATCAGGATCAGGTGTAAACTAAACCTAGATGTTATGGTTATACAATCACAACAAACATGTATTCCCTAATTGTGACACGATAAAAGCAATAATTCAAATACTAGAGTAATTGCAAAATAAGAAAGCTTTTCTGCACATTTCATTTGTCCCCCTTACGGAGTATAGGCCCTATATTCACATAACGTATGCCTCACACCCCAAAGCCCCCCATTGCAAACGACCACTCAATACTGTAGAACACCATGCACAATCAATCCGTGCCACGCAGAAAGCACGGACGTTTGTTTCTGTTGAAATTCGAAATAAAGATAGATGATGGGCTTACTAACCCCGCGGGCAAGGGAAGATCGATAGAACAAAGCGACGTATATAGATGCAATTGGGTTGTACTATTTAAAAAAACATGGTATGTGTGGATATCATTTTTATCTATCGAGTTCGGAACTTCTTGGAACTTAGTTTTTGTTTCAATTCCTAATTTAAATCTCCGTCAGTGAGCATCACCGGTACCACCCCCTCCCACCCCCACACCAATAACAACCACGCTTTTCGACTACTTCGAGGAAACTGAATGTTTACTGTGTTGGTTTTGAAAAGAAAATCGGTTGGGAAAAGGTCATAGGAAAAGGTGAATCTTGGCGCCGTGATTTCAGATTCACACGAAAATTGCGGGGATTATTGATAGAACATTAGAACCACAGAAAAATCAGCTGCGTACAAATACTAGATCATTATAAGGATTTTTGAACGTGTGTATTTTTATACGGTGGCACATAATATATAAGCTGCAATGAAGTTGAAGGTGAAAGTTGATTATACAGAACAAGGTCGGTCATGTTTGTAAGCTGGGTAAATAATGTGGGCCAGATAGGCCATGCAACCGACAAACAATCATGTAAGTCGAATCATTTATTTACCTATACACTGAATTGTATTCTGTTCTTGCCTAATGCGTGACGTGATGAATATATACCTAAAAAATTTGAAACATGATTTATGAGTGATTCGCTTCCTTCGTCCACTCATGGAGATGATCAAGGAGGTTTTGGTTATATTATCTTATTCGAAAGTTCCATAAACCTGTCCCAGGCACAGCATTGGAGAAAAATCTGAAGAGGAAGCTTGTGCCCAAAGATCATAATTTCATTGCTGTGTACCGACAAATATCTCATGCGTAACGCGCGAGATTATGCATGATAACACATTAATTATAAGAACATTCTTCCGCCAGCTTGTGTTTCGTCCCAAGATCCGTACAGTGCATAGCAAATTAAAAAAGTACGCAGACGCACGTCAGTATCAGTAAGTATAAGCAAGTATAGGAAGTAAGTACACGTTAGTAGTGTGTAGCAAGTACGTAAACGTCTACCACCATCATCGGAAAGTGTGATGATGTGTGTTTCTATTGTGTAACCTCACTTGTGTAACTGCACTTCTACGGTATCGGTAATTAATTCAAAGTGTCGGGGGCAGTTCAACAATAATATAATTCTATGAACGTCAATGGCAGAGCGGAGCATAAACACAACAATGTAATGTAGCCACAAAATGTATGCAATTATATAATATGCAAGGACGGAGGTTATTATTATCACTTGAGACTAACAGTAAGTTTGCTGAATGAAATAATGAAAGAAGAACTTGAGAATAAAACGACAACAAATCAACGTCACTCTTTATCAATCGTGTTTTCAAGAGGTAATGCATTGCACTAACTATTACATTATAATTATACAGCCTATACATGGTTCATCTTGGCTGGACACCACTAATCTCGTGGGGTCATCCAGCCCATCCTAATTCCTTTCATCTCTCGCTTGCTAGATCATTGCTTCCTCCTCACCGCAACACCTTCTATTATTACAGAGAGCAATGTAGCACGAGCGCGCCCGTAGAATCATTTCCCCCTCTGGTTTTCGTAAGTCGCTCGGCTCACAGCCGAGTCGCTCGCGAGAACGGACGAAGTAAGCACAGTGCACCAGCAAATAAAAGTAGACACTGGCTTTCGCGATGTAGGTCACTCGTTTGAGACAATCGGAAGAAATTGGAACAGAGATTGTGATGTTTTAGTTTCCATTTTAAGAGGACCTGCCTGTTGATTTATGTACTTGAAATGAAATGTTGGTTTATGCAAATTGAAGCTGGTCCGACTTATTTTTATAAGTACAACGAGGTCAATCGAGAGGCGTGTTTCTCTACGACAGGTAGTTTTGAACATCACACGTTCTACGTGTATTATGATATGATTGTGATGCGACGGAGTCAGTGCATGTTAATCGTGCGATGTATTTTTAAAGTGGAACTGTATTTACATTAACATCCCAGTATTTACATTAACATCCCAATATGAGCAGTTGATTATTCATTCATTCACTCATTCACTCATTCATTCATTCATTCTCTCATTCACTCATTCATTCACTCATCCATCCATCCATCCATCCATCCATCCATCCATCCATCCATCCATCCATCCATCCATCCATCCATCCATCCATCCATCCATCCATCCATCCATTTCAAAAAGTAAAATTCTACGCACCTATGCTTGCTAGAAGTAATAATGGACCAAGCCAAGCCAAGTTATTTGTGTAACTGTAAATACATTCTCTAATGCAAATAAACTAATCCCAAACGAATAAAGACAAATTCACACAATGACAGCCTCGTAGATTAATTAAAACATATTTTAATTCCTAAAACTATAGGTGTACTGCAGTTATTATTGTCTTCACATTCCAGAAAAAAAAATCGGGGCAACACGTGACCAGCCCTCATGACGTCAATCCACCAATCATCGTAATGATTTATAAAATAAATAACTCGCTTTGGAGGATTTATAAAATAAAGTAACTCGCTTTTGAAGACTATCTCGGTTACAAAAGGATATTTTGATATCTTGCTTGTTCTAATATGATATCGTTTACGTATGAACATGAAAATACTATTATTACAATAGATTTTTTGTTCGTGTTTTAATTTAAAATCAGTAAAACATAGAATTGATAATAATACTTGGAACAGCCATTGTTGTATGTTCACAGTTTATCATATAGTCCAGTTTAGAATCCATACGCGTTCTCGTGCTCAGAGATTTTGCAATGGGGGGGCCCACAGGACAGAGGCATATCTAGGAAAAGGAAATTGCTCATATGGCATGGGGGGGGGGGGCGATTCGCGCCTGCATGTATATATCCGTGGGAAAGTGACCAAGCATGGGGGGGGGGGGGAAACCATAAATAAAGCACCGCAGACGACATTTTTTAAAATCAGGTTTTTAGTGCATTTTGGTGCGTTTTAGAAAAAAGTGGTCGGCTGAATGCAATACCGAAACAATGTAGTTTGTGTGCGTCAATTTGTTTTGTCTTCATGTCGAGCTTACAATTCACAGCATACATGGCAACACATTAACGTTTAATCTTATTTTCAATTTAGCATAGGCCTAGCAGACACATTTGCATTTCAGAGGTTTGTACGATAAAATAATAAACTACTAGTATGGAATAATATTAAATATTTTATTTTTAAAGAATCATGGGGGGGTGGCAATCGCTCACCAGCACCCCTATATCCGCCACTGCCACAGGATCGTCATACCGATAAGGGAATGGCGGTGGCTGAGGAGGGACGGGGTCTGGGGCATAGCCCCAGCCGCCGGAGTCGATTTTTTTTTTGTGTTAACTTTTTGATTTGAGAGTAAGAATGGCTATTATTTACACGAAATACCTCAAGGCATTTTTGTTATAAAACTTTTAAAAGTGAGACGAGAGAAAAAGGTACGGTACCTATCTAAAGGTTTCGGAAAACAAAGTAGATATATTTTTAATCACAATTATGTTTAGTGAATTTTCAAAAACGCTAATCTGAGCCCCCTGCGCACGCCATTTATCCGTTTGCATTTTTTAGCAT